>JAAAWM010012022.1:12500-142500 GCA_036873465.1 Thinopyrum obtusiflorum
GGTAAGTTTTTGGTTAAGTCTTTTACTGCAATCGTTCTTTTTGATACTGGTGCATCGCATTCATACATATCAAGGGGATTTGTGGATAAGTATAAGTTGCCCACTAAGGTACTTAGGACACCTATGTTAGTAAGTTCGCCAGGAGCAGAATATATGGCAAGACAAGGATGTTTTCAGATGCCATTGACCATTGGAAGCCATGTTTTCCCCTCAGACCTGATAATTTTGGAGTCCCAAGGTTTGGATGTGATACTAGGAATGGATTGGCTATCGATGTATGGAGGAAACATCGATTGCGTGAGTAAGTCAATTTTACTCACCACCCCGGAGGGAAAAAGGATCAAGTATGTATCCAGGCATGCGCCAAGGAGGACCCAAGTAAATTCTCTCACGGGAGTTGTTCAGGAGGAAGTGCCGGTAGTGAAGGATTACCCGGATGTATTTCCGGAGGAGTTACCCGGCATGCCACCAGATCGAGATATCGAGTTTTTGATAGAGCTGTTGCCAGGCACCGGGCCTATATCGAAGAGACCATACCAGATGCCCGCAAACGATCTGGAGGAGATTAAGAAGCAGATTAAGGAGTTATTGGAGAAAGGTTACATTCGAAGAAGTTCATCACCATGGGGAGCCCCAGTGCTCTTGGTTGAGAAGAAGGATGGATCCTTAAGGATGGTTGTTGATTATCGTGCGTTGAATGAAGTAACAATCAAGAATAAGTACCCACTGCCGATGATCAATGATTTGTTTGACCAGTTGCAAGCAGCTAAGGTGTTTTCGAAGATCAATCTGTGATCAGGATATCACCAGCTGAAGATTAGGGAAAAGGATATACCTAAGACAGCCTTCACCACAAGGTACGGGCTATATGAGTATACGGTTATGTCATTTGGACTGACTAACGCCCCTGCCTATTTCATGAGTATGATGAACAAGGTGTTCATGGAGTTCTTGGATAAGTTTGTTGTGGTTTTCATTGATGATATCTTGGTATACTCGAAGAATGAAGAGGAACATAAGGAGCATTTGCGTTTAGTTCTCGAGAAGCTCAGGGAACATCAGTTATATGCCAAGTTCAGCAAATGTGAGTTTTGGTTGAAGGAAGTTGGATTTATTGGACATGTTATATCAGGAGAAGGTATAGCAGTGGATCCCACCAAGGTTCAGACAGTCACTGAGTGGTTGGCACCCACCTCAGTTGGAGAGATCTGCAGTTTTCTTGGACTCGCGGGATACTATCGGAGATTCATTGAGAATTTTTCTAAGATTGCGAAGCCTATGACGGCATTGTTGAAGAAGGACACTAAGTTCCATTGGACTGATGAATGTGAAGCAAGTTTCCAGGAGTTGAAGAAACGTTTGACTACAACCCCAGTGCTGATTCTGCCGGATATACGCAAGGATTTCCAAGTGTATTGCGACGCCTCTCGCTTAGGACTTGGAGGAGTACTTATGCAAGACGGGAGAGTTGTTTCGTATGCCTCACGACAACTGAAACCGCACGAGTTGAATTATGCCACGCATGATTTGGAGTTAGCAGCTGTGGTGCATGCGCTCAAGACCTGGAGACATTTTCTCATTGGAAACCATTGCGATGTATACACGGATCACAAGAGTTTGAAGTACATCTTTACTCAGAAGGAGCTGAACCTCAGGCAGAGGAGATGGTTGGAGCTCATAAAGGATTAGGACATAAAGCTGCATTATCATCCAGGAAAGGCCAATGTCGTAGCAAACGCTTTGAGCCGTAAGAGTTATGTTAACACCCTCGTAAGCGGAGGGATGCCAAAGGAGTTAGCCGGGGATCTCAGGGAGCTACGTTTGGAGATTGTTCCTAGAGGTTTTGTTGCAGCAATGGAAGTTCAGTCCACATTGTTGGGAAAGATTCGAGAAGCTCAGAAAGATGACAAAGAGATTGCTGAGATAAAAGCGAAGATGAGCGAAGGAAAAGCCAAAGGTTTTCGTGAGGATGAGCACGACACCTTGTGGTTCGAGGACCGCATTTATGTGCCCAATAATGCAGATATCAGGAAGCTGATACTTCAAGAAGCTCATGACTCGCCATACTCGATACACCCCGGAAACACTAAGATGTATTTGGATTTGAAGGAGCGTTTCTGGTGGACTGGTATGAAGAAGGATATTGCCGAGTATGTAGCCCTATGTGATGTATGTCAGAGAGTGAAGGCAGAACATCAGAAGCCAGCAGGATTACTGCAGCCTATGCCGATACCCGAATGGAAGTGGGATAAGCTTGGCATGGATTTTATCACCGGATTACCCAGGACCCGATCAGGGTATGATTCTATCTGGGTAGTAGTGGATCGCTTGACCAAAGTAGCCCACTTTATCCCAGTGAAAACCACCTATACAAGTGCGAAGTTGGCCAAGATATACATGACCAGGATCGTATGTCTGCACAGAGTTCCGAGGACCATCATATCAGATAGAGGAACACAGTTTACCTCAAAGTTTTGGCACCAACTGCACCAGACTTTGGGAACCAGGCTGGAGATCAGTACAGCTTTTCACCCACAGACAGATGGACAGACAGAGAGAGTCAATCAGATTCTGGAGGACATATTGAGAGCTTGTGCGCTAGACTATGGGTCTAGTTGGGATGAAAATTTACCCTACACGGAGTTCTCATACAACAACAGCTACCAGGCCAGTTTGAAGATGGCACCTTTCGAAGCCCTGTATGGAAGAAGATGCCGAACACCGTTGATATGGGATGAAGTTGGAGACCGCCAGTTGTTTGGACCGGATTTGATTAAGGAATCTGAAGAGAAGGTTAAGTTGATTTGAGATAGACTGAAGGTAGCTCAGTCCAGGCAGAAGAGTTATGCCGATTCAAAACGCAAGGAGGTAGTCTATGAAATCGGAGACAGGGCATATATGCGAGTGTCACCTCTTCGAGGAGTTAAACGTTTTGGAGTTAAAGGAAAGTTAGCCCCGAGATTTGTAGGACCATACCGAGTTTTGGAACGTATGGGAGAGGTTGCCTACAAGTTGGAGTTACCCGAAGGACTGTCAGGAGTACATGATGTGTTTCACGTTTCCCAGTTGAAGAAGTGCCATGCAGAGATGGCCGATATTCCTCTGAGAGATACAGTGCCCCTGGAATCGATTCAGTTGGACAGTGATTTGACATATGAGGAGAAACCTGTCAAGGTTCTAGAGTTTGCCAGCCGGGTTACTCGCAGCAAGGTTATCAAGTTTTGCAAAGTATAGTGGAGCCACCATACTAAGGATGAAGCCACTTGGGAACGAGAGGATGATCTGCGCAAAGACCACCCGCACCTATTTTCTAGCCAACCCGAATCTCGAGGGCGAGATTCATTTTAAGGGGAGTAGGTTTGTAACATCCCAAATTTTCAATTTGGAATGTTATACATAGGTCATTCATGCATATCATATTTTATTGCATTTTCGTTTTCGATCCTCGAAATTCTAAGCAACTCAAGGACCCTCGGAGAGAGTTGGGGATTTCACGATTTTAATATTTGAGTTTTATCAAATATTGAAACAAGGATCACTTTGGTTTTAATTTATTTTCCCTTCAAAAATATTTCATATCAATATATATATATATATATATATATGAGAGGAGATAATATGACTTCTCCAAAATAAATGAAATATTGGAGGAAAAATATTAAAATCCAATATTTGATTTTATTCGGATTTTATTGCAATTTTATTTGAATTAGGAAAAATACGCGTTTTTAAAAACTGCATTATAGGCCCAAATAAATGTTCACTCTGTCCGGCATATTTTTAGAGGACAGGGAAAATTTATTTCGGGATTTTTGGAGTCCGTTTAGTATTTATTTTCTTCATTTTTCTGCGACACGTTTAAAAAAAAAGGGTCAACCGACCTACCGGGCCGTGGGCGACCCGGACTCTGCCACCGCCCGGGGCTTTATAAGCTAGACCCCCTGCCCCGCAGCCCACCCCGCCAGCCCACCGCCACCGCAGCCCACCCCGCCGCCAAACCCTAGCCGCCGCCTCGCCGTGCCGCCTTAGCCCCCCCCCCCCCCCCCCCCCCCCCCCCCCCCCCCCCCCCCCCCCCCCCCCCCCCCCCCCCCCCCCCCCCCCCCCCCCCCCCCCCCCCCCCCCCCCCCCCCCCCCCCCCCCCCCCCCCCCCCCCCCCCCCCCCCCCCCCCCCCCCCCCCCCCCCCCCCCCCCCCCCCCCCCCCCCCCCCCCCCCCCCCCCCCCCCCCCCCCCCCCCCCCCCCCCCCCCCCCCCCCCCCCCCCCCCCCCCCCCCCCCCCCCCCCCCCCCCCCCCCCCCCCCCCCCCCCCCCCCCCCCCCCCCCCCCCCCCCCCCCCCCCCCCCCCCCCCCCCCCCCCCCCCCCCCCCCCCCCCCCCCCCCCCCCCCCCCCCCCCCCCCCCCCCCCCCCCCCCCCCCCCCCCCCCCTTGAACTACCGATCTAGTTAGGTTTGCTTACCAAACACATGGTTCCCCTTCATCATCCATGCATGCGTCCCGACACATCTATCACGCACAGGCACACACAGAAACACATCCCCACTCTTATTGATAATATTGCAGTTCTACCCTCAGTTTGTCTAGTAGGCCTCTCCAAACATCTTCGAGAAGCAACTCCATCACCCATCCAGCACTCTACCCCTCTCCCTCCCCCCCTCTCTCTCTCCTCTCTCTCTCTCTCTCTCTCTCTCTCTCTCTGTCCCAACGTATTTCCCGTCCTTCAGTTATGTATGGATGTCGACTGATCTCCCTGAAGACATAGCTGGGCCTCTCCTTCTCAACACATATACGAGTCGTTCTACCTCTCTAGTTAGGCCTCTGCCTCCCCCCTCCTCCCCCACACACACACCGCTACATCGAGCGCTCTAGTCATGTCTCCCTGCCACACACAAACTTGCCATGTGCCCTCCGACGTTCCGGTAGGTCAGTCGCCCTATATCTTTGACTTGCACACACACAATTTCGATGGCTCTCTTCATCGATCTCGCACCCACAAACTTGATCCTCTCTTCGACTCTATCGATATCTATGACCCCTCCCTCTCTTCTCGTGGATCGCCCCCTCTATATATGATATCGATAGGCCTCTATTTCACACACATTGCTTGTGTCAAATTTTTGTTTGAGATGTCATTGACACATATTCCCACAAATACATTCACGAAATCACCCCCCAAACAAAAAACACTCATGAACACACACGCCCATCTGTCTAGGTTTGTATCTCTCTCACACACACCCACGTAGGTGGGGGACGTGCATGAAGAGAAGAGGTGCACGCACGGCGCACATACTCCCATCTCTTTCCCAACCACACCCGCGCGGGTACACGGTGGAGCTCATTTCTGTACGAAAAGGCAGCCCACTGGTAATTTGACACGTGTACTGGTTGTCCAGTTGATGGAGGATCGTCTACCACGGGTGAACAAACAAATTGCGACTTGACGCGTTATGTTAAAAAAGAGGCAAACCATGTGGGGCCTACCTTAGAGGCAATGCTCTATACACTCGGGATGCTCTGTGCATATTACTTTTGATGTGTCCCGTCAACTCGCAGAATGAGGAGAAGCTTGCTTAGTACACCGTCTCCCCCGCCCACGGGCGCGGTGGCTCACAGGACGAGGTGAAGCTTGCTTACTACGCCTTACGCCCGCTCCCTCGCCCATGCGCGCGGTGGCTCGCAGGACGAGGAGAAAAATTTACTACTCCCTTCGTTTACTCCTCGTCCCTACCTTGGTTAGAGAGATTATCATATTGTTTGGAATATATGTCCTTTAGTAGATTTCAATATTCACTACTAGTATATACTCCAAACACTGATGTATATAGAGGTATTTTAGAGTGCATATTCACTCATTTTGCTCTGTATGTAGTCAATATTGAAACGGACATAATAGTACGCACTCTCCCTCGCCCACGCGGTGGACGTGCAGCAATTCATTCGGTCTCATATAGCCAGAATGATATATACTACAGTATCATTACTGCTCGACTTCCCGAAGAGGCGAAGAGCCAATCGCAAGGTTAATATTTTGGAGATGTCAAGCGCAAGGTTTATAGGAGAACGAGTAGTAGTAGTACTAGTAGTACATACCAGTGGTACATACTGTACGAGGAAGAAGGCAACAAGATGTATGTTTTGCGTGACAGTCTCTTCTTACAGGACGTGCTAGACCTAGTGGACCTCATTGTTGCAATGGGACTACTCCCTATCATAGATGGCACGATTCAGAGTGGTGGGCAGCGGGCATAATTCGGAGCTGCTTAGGCTAGTCATAGTGGGAGTAACTTATGTAGTAACATGACACATCCCAAGACAAATTTGCTTATGTGGCATGGAGTTAATGAGGGAAGAGATGCTTGTGGTAACATAATATGTTACTGTAACATAACACACCCCGAGGTAAAATGAGTCTATGTCTCAATTAATGAAAGTTTGTATGTTACCATCTATATGTTACTACCCATTATGAAGGTAGTAACATGGACTAGTAACAAAAGCATGTTACTAGTCTAAGTTACTCCCCACTGTGACCAGCCTTAGTCTTAAACCCCATGAAGAAGTCCCATCGAAAGGAATAACCATCCTCTACACGTGCTCCTATGTAAAATGAGTAAATGAGACAAAAAGAGAAAGAGACAAAGTAAAAAAATCACCAGCCTTAGATACAGCCCTATTGTATCACTGAATGATATTTCTACGTCGTGATTGACATGGCTATATTATTAACCATGCTACAGAGGTAGAAGCGGATTTTTATTTATTCACGGAGGTAGCAGCGGATGGATATTCAACGAGGAGTGAAATGATGGCTGCTTCCTCGGTCAAACATAGAGAAAGGTGGGCCTCATGATTTCACGGCTTATTTAGTCATTATTACTGCCTATACTCTTTGCCGATATATAATAACTGCGTGGTAGTAAAGTAGTGGGCTATACTTTTAATAACCATGCTCGAAGAGAAGAGGTGCACGCACCCACGCACGTAGTGTACTAGTAGCACTCTTTGCGTCTTCCCCAACCACACACGTGACACGATGGAGCTCATTTCTGTAAGATGATGCAGCCCACGTGATAATTTGACGCGTCTAGTAGTAGTTACTCACTTATAAATAATGGAGGGTCGGGAACCACGCATGAACGGTGCCGCGTCATTTATAAATAAAGTTTTTTTCTTCAGTGGCAAATACGCAATATAAATAGGTTCATATGGAGAAAAAAGGAAACCGCTCCACTATATACATAGCCAGGACGAGCCTACACGGTTGCTTGCTGGGGTTGCTCTCTTCACACTCTCTCGCACAAAATGACTGTGGCCACATCTCTAACATCCCGGCGGATCACGCCCGCCCGGGGAAGGGGTGGAGGCTTAGTGTAGATGCGGTCGCCATCGCCGACGGTGAAAACCCACTATCGGCACGTCCCGATCAGGGGTCCCCGCCGTTCTCTCTCACAAAGCCGGTGAGGTTGCCTTCGTCCCTTGCTCACTGCCGCGATGTGGGCAGTTGCCGCCTCCTGCCGCCCTCCTCTAGGTTGAGCTACGTCCCGACATCCCTCAGGTACAACTTCCTTTACAGCCGGCTTGCACCACTGCTCCAGCTGCCCACATCACTCCATGTGGATATATCTCTACTTGTTTGCCCCGCACATACATCTACAGGCTTCTACGTACTGTATTTGTGATGAGTTTATGTCTCATCAACTAGTCCCAGTAATCTTATTCTAATCACGCTTCTTCAATTTCTTTGCCACAGGGATGCTCATCTCGATTTTGGTAAAACCGCACAAAATGATCCTGTAGCGACCCGACCTCAAACGGTCAAGTCTCTATGCTTCAGTGTCATCCCTGGATCGGTAATGCTGACACACACAGTACTCGAAGGATTTATAACAGAGTAGCAATCACACACTTATTACATCGAATGTCTCAAAAGAGAACTATTACAATAAATATGGCTTAAGGCCGTCTAACACGATAACAGTGGAAGGCTTGGAAGATAAAGTGAGTCCATCAACTCCAACGGCATAGCTGAGTGCATGACAACGGCCTAGCGAACCTTACTCCTCGTCTGAAAAGTCTGCAACATGATACGTTACAGCCTGAAAACGGGTCAGCACATGGAATATGCTGGTAATATAACACAGTAGAGCAATGAACAGATAAATGCTATCACTACATGCATATATGGCTGGTGGAGGCTCTATGGTTATATTGTTTTTGCGAAAAGCCAATTTTTCCCTACAACAAAGGAATAAGTTTTATTTAACTATCATGGTGGTTGAAACATCATTGAGAAGGTACCTCCAACTCAATCCCAATTAAAAGTAATTATCAACCCAACAATTTTAATTAGAGTGATGAGATACAATAGGATAATCCAAGTACTAGATACTCAAGTTGTCCATAACCGGGGACACGGCTAACCATGATTAGTTTGTATACTCTGCAGAGGTTTGCGCACTTTTCCCCACAAGACTCGATCTCTCCGTTGGATTTCTCGCACTACATGGTGTTTGAGAAATGGATGACCGAGACACAGTCTTTCAGAAGCATTAACTCTTTACTCCGGGTGGACAGTTACACCTACTTCCCCTCTACATCTGCTAGCCCACCACTGAAAGAGGTCACACAACATACTCAACTATGCCAGAGCCCATAATGGCTTGTGGCTGCACACGAAAGTTTCTAGCATGAAATATCTCACGATCCCTTTGAGCCTGGGTGGCGGACCGTAGGAGGATCACACGGTATATCTCCGGGATCTCCTAGGACAACACTGGATTCCCCAGGTGCCCAAACAAGCAATCCACCCAGATGTGTATTAAAGTTGCCACCTTAAGTTGAACCATTAATTAACAACTCACATCTGTCATGGATACACTCAAACCCAATCCACGTCTACGAGCGTAGCATGGCAATATAAGCATAACGTAGAAGTAACTCCCAAGGGTTTGATATTAAAACAGGTAATAGGTTCTACCTCAACATCTACTTCCCAATACCCACAAGTTAAACTCATCTTAATCATGCAAGGTTTGAGGATTGTAACTAATGCATAAAAACTGGGTATTAAAGGGTATTATCAATGTGTTACTTGCCTTGCTGACGATCCGCAAAACCTAGTGACTCGTAGTAGCACGCTTCGCACTCCGGGAATTCTATAGCAAACAAACAATAACACACATAAGCAATCAAGCAAAGATGCATGCGTAAAACTCAAATAAGAAGATATAACCAGAAATTTCAACTTGAGAACTCCGGTTTGCAAAAAGAATCAAATCAAACGGAGCAACGAAACTCAAACTGCGAAAGAAACAAGGTCTGATTACTAATCTGGACTAAAGACAAATTTTACAGTACCAAAATCTTGTTCAAGTTGGTTAAACAGAAAGAAGGCTTCGAGACGAAGATTTAGGAGCTTGAATCGCCTGATTCTGATAAACGAGCGAAAAGATAAACTAAAACAAAAATCGGGTCAGAAATCGCGATCGGAAATAATCGCGAAAAACCCTGGAAAAAGAAAAACTGACGAACAGGCTAACGAATGAACGTTCGCTGTCTGTGACTAACGGGTGAACGGCATTCGTTTAAACGAACGAACGGACGAACGTCCGCAAAATAAATAAACCGACGGAAAAACCGATCTAATGAATTAAACCGGGAATTTAAAAAAAACCGGATCTAGATCTAGGGTTTACCGAAATAAACCGACGAAAGAAAAAAAAATGGCGGTGGCGGCTAACTCCGGCGAACGGCGGGGCGGCTCCGGCGGCTTGCGCGGCGGCGCGGTGAGGCGGTGCGGCGGCGGCGGCACGGCGGCGCGGCGGCGGCGGGCTTAGGCAGCACGGCGAGGCGGTGGTGGCTAGGGTTTGGCGGCGGGGTGGGCTGCGGCGGAGGTGGGCTGGCGGGGTGGGCTGCGGGGCAGGGGGCCGGCTTATAAAGCCCCGGGCGGTGGCAGAGTCCGGGTCGCCCACGGCCCGGTAGGTCGGTTGACCCTTTTTTTTTAACGTGTCGCAGAAAAATGAAGAAAAGAAATACTAAACGGACTCCAAAAATCCCCAAATAAATTTTGCCCGTCCTCAAAAAATATGCCGGACAGAGTGAACATTTATTTGGGCCTATAATGCAATTTTGAAAAACACGTATTTTTCCTAATTCAAATAAAATTGCAATAAAATCCGAATAAAATCAAATATTGGATTTTAATATTTTTTCCTCCAATATTTCATTTATTTTGGAGAAGTCATATTATCTCCTCTCATATATATATTTTGATATGAAATATTTTTGAAGGGAAAATAAATTAAAACCAAAGTGATCCTTGTTTCAATATTTGATAAAACTCAAATATGAAAATCGTGAAATCCCCAACTCTCTCCGAAGGTCCTTGAGTTGCTTAGAATTTCGAGGATCACAAACAAAAATGCAATAAAATATGATATGCATGAATGACCTATGTATAACATTCCAAATTGAAAATTTGGGATGTTACAGATCCGATGGTCAAAGGGTTGCAAACATTTCTTCGGAAGCTCCAACGTTGCCAGCAAATTAAAGCCTGGTTAGGGTTTACGGTTCAAGGGCTAGGGACTGCATGGATCGTTTTTTTTTCTTTAGTTGTCTTTGTTCCAAAATAAGTGTCAACTTTAGTAGTAGTACAACTTTGTACTAATTTTTTCATAAAGTTGAGACACTTATTTTGGAACGGAGGGAGTACATATTGGATATGATCTATCAATCATTGAGATGCAATAGCATGCATGTTAGTCTCCTTTGTATTTGATGAAATGTTGCAACGGGCAACCTTGGACGTAAGATACATGAAACAGAAGCTGGAAGCTTCATAGCATTATACAAATTTATCTCGCTGAGAAATTACAGTACGTACTATACTAGTACAGTACGATGTAAAGAGTTAGGTGTCACACGGTGTCCAGAAAATATGGTGATAGTGTGAGATGGGCCATGTAATCTTTGAGCCTACGTGTTTTCACTGCTTTTGCACTTCTCCGCTGTAAGAATGGAGAAAATTGTAATCTAGTAGTACCTCCTTTCGCCGAAAGCGTGGGACATCTAGCAGTCGTACCACCTCAGTAATAATGACCAATGAGCCATCAAATCACATAGACACAGCAGTAAGTTGGACGGACGAAGCAACCATCACTCTTGAATCCGCTTCTCCCTTCAACGCAGGCGCCGGTGAGAGGTCGCGTCCGCTCTGCCCGGTCATGAATGTGGCACCGATTCTTTGGAGCGGCGCTGGCCGTTTCGGGCGGGAAGCGCGCGTGGGCGATGGAGGGGCTTTGGGTGGGCCAGGCTGGTCAGGAGCGGGCGTGGCAGCTGTCCGTCTGTACGAGTAGGTCGATGTGTCGCTCTCTCTAACACACACATGTTGTTAAACACACACACACACACACACACACACACACACACACACACGCCGAGGTAAAATGAATCTATATCTCAATTAATGAAGACTTGCATGTTACCATCCATATGCATGTTACTAGTCCAAGTTACTCACCACTATGACCAGCCTAGCAATGTAACCAAACGCTCCTTACTCTGCCTTGTTATCTCCCCCAGAAACCCAATGCATGGAGCGCAACTACACGTTGATCAGTCAAGAAATCAAAGTCGGCTTGCATGCGAGTTAATACGTGGCCCTGCATGGTAGCTATAATGGCATCTCTTAGTTGTTGTGATTAATTGTTGCGTTTAGAGACAGAAATCAGGGCTTTGATTGGAGGAAGGACCAGTCAAGTTTCTCCTTCTCCTCCAATCTGCTTGCACCTTGGTCCCGCTGCACCTTCTAACGTGACTTATTACACCTAGACGGAGGGAGTAGTACGAGATACGGTGGCACACTGACTTAGGTCGAATACAAGTGCCCAAAATTGTGTGCATGTTATAATAAGGATTCACTTAAAATAGTATGTGAGCGAACAGAGGGATCAATTGGACAGTGTTCACGAGTAGTAGCGAGATGTGTGAGGTAAGATACACCGGTGGCGCTTTTAATTTTTCTTATTAACTTTTTTGTTTCACCCTCTGACTGGTGGGACCCAACGTACTACATGGAGAGAGGTAAGGTGACTAAGGCTGCATTATTTCTGTACTACCAACACTGCTTTAAATCCCAAAAGACCTTACCACCAAAGCCACATGACACGATTATGATTTAAATCCCAATGACTCCCAGGCAAAAAAAAAGGCATGCTTGTCACACGAATGCAGGAATGTATAAAAGGTTACTTTCCTCTCATTAAACATAACGTGAGGGTGGTGTAGCTGGTTAGCCTGTTCGCTCATCAAACTTGAGGTCTCGGGTTCGATAACTACACTTGAGCATAATTTTGTTTTTGTTCGACTTCTTTCTTCCACCCAATGACAGGTAGGCCCTGCATGACAAAGAGAGAAAATGATCTGGGGCGGTGCCATGAGGATTCTTTGACTGGTCAAAATGGATGGATACGAAGCTATACGATCTCGGCCTCGGCGCTTATTTTCTAGGGTTTGCACTCTTCACACACTCTCTCCACTATATATATACACGCTGGAGCCTCAGCGCTTGTAGTTGCTCTCTTCACACTCTCTCCAGATCTAAACAAGACTTCGTTGGCCTCTCTCTCTACCCTCACTGCTGGTCAAAGAGCCGGCAGGATCCGTCTGCTGGGAAGGGAAGGAGGCTTAACACTGTTGCCGTCGGCGAGGGAGGGAATCCACTACCGGCACAGCTGTTCTCTTTCACCCAGCGGCGGCGCGGGAGGGCCTCCGACCCCTTCTTCCTCGCCGTCGTATATAGTGTGGGCAGAACGGCCTCCGGTCACCCACCGAACCACACCCCAAGAACCTTAAGGTATAATTTACTTATTCCACATGCATTGCTCTAGCTGCATGTGGGCTTTTTCTGCTTCTGCACTCGAATCTTGGTGTTGGACCAAACAGGAAAGTAGTGGGGAAAGTTGTATAGCATGAATCTAGGACGTGGTTCAAAGAGGAAAGGAATGGGGGGAAGTTGTAACATCCCAAAATTCTAAATTTTGGAATGTTATATTAAATAAATAGATTTGATTCATTGTTTGATTGTGGTGTGGTTGCTTGTGTGAAATAGAGTGAAATTTGAAACCTTTTGAAAGTTAAATGAGAGGGAATAAAATGACTTTACCAAACTTTCACCTTTGCTTTCTGATCTCCATGAGTTCAAATTCTTTTCAAATACAAAACCCTAGAGAGAAGATGACATGACTTCTTCCATTTAAATAAATGAAAAGGGTCTTGAAAAAAATTTGAATTTCATTTGGAAATATTTCCAATTCAGAAACTCTAAGCAACTCAATGATTTTCATGAGAGAAGATAAAATGACTTCTTCAAAACATATGAAATATGAGTTGGGAGTTTAAAAGAATCAAATTTAAGAGTTCCTTTGAAATTATTTTCAAATTTGGAGTTATTTGGGTTTTATTCAAATTATTTTTATCCAAAAATAAAATATATGGAAATTAGGGTAAAATGATTCCCTACATTAGAAAATTGGAGAGAAATAAATTTGAATTTATTTTGGTATCTTTAAAAAGATTTTTATGAGGTTTTATTGCAACAGTAGCACTGTTTGCTTTATTTAAAAAAAATTGTGGATTTTATTTGATGTTATAAAAATGTTCATGTTGTAGAAAATCTTTTTCTGAAAATTTTGATATATTATATGCCTATAGTATATTTTTTATTTGGTTTGTTTTTTTTTGTCTGTAAAAGTTTGTTTAAAAAAAACTTTCCGAACTGGGCCGGCCCAGCTCAAGCCAGGCCACGGCCCAGTCGCGCGCCACCGTCTCCGAGCTCGGGACGAAGTCCCGAGCGTGACCGACATCGCCGCCGCCTCCGTGACACCGCCGGCCTCCTCTTGCCCCTTCCCCACGCCATCCCTCGCCCTCCTCTCCTTAAATACCGGGCCCCGGACCCCCTCTTGCCTCTCGCATCGACGCCGCCGCCGCACGCATCTCGCCGGAGCCCCGTCGCCGCCGCACTCTGCCCGCGCAGCCGCCGCACTCCACTCGCGCCGCGCCGCGCCGCCGCCTGCCGCCCGCACCACCGCGCTGCCTCGCCGCGCCGCGTAGCTGCCTCGCTGCGCCGCATCCCGTAGTCGCCGGAGCTCGCCATTCGTCGCCGCCGGTTTTCGACGAAAAACCGCTAGGTCCATCCTTTTTTTTAGTTCGGTTTAGTTTTATTAGATCGGTTTATTATTAGGTTTAGTTATATAGCGAACGCTCACTAGTTTAGGTTTGTAGCAAACGGTTTTTGCTAGATTAGTCTCTGTAGCGAACGATCGTTCGTTAGATTTCTCTTTTTCTGTTTTAATTTCGGCCAGGGACCATCCGTGAATATTTTATTTACAGATTAGTCCCTGTTCTTCAAACGTTCGCTACTTTTCGCTCGTTTGTCCAAATCCAACGAAACCAACGCCCACCTCTTCGTTACGATCCCCTCTATCCAGTAAAACAACTCAAACATGTTTTTGAAAATTTAAAATTTGATTTCAAACAGATTTGAATTCAAACTTCTTTTGTTCATAACTCGAGTTTTATAACTCCGATTTGACTGATTCTTTTTGCAAATCGAAACTCTTGACCAAAATTTTTTGATAAGGCCAAATTCACCTAATTTTCGTACTGTTAGAAATTGTTTTCTGTTGCAAGAGTTATTTGCATGTTTTTGAAGTTTTTCGAGACCTTTTCTCTGATTCTTTTGTATGAGTGCTTATGTATGCAATTGCTTGCTCACGATAGATTGACCGGAGTGTGACGAGTAGAACTATCAGGAGTTATGAGTGCGAATCATCTTCATCAACAGTGCAAGGCAAGTAACACTTTGATCATACCCCTTTATTACCCGGGTTTTATGCATTAGTTTCAACCCTCAAACATTGCATGAGTAGGATCTGCTTAACATGTGGGTATTGGGAAGTAGTTGATGAGGTAGGAACCTATTGTCTTGCATTCAACCCCTGGGTACTACTACATTATGCTTATACTGCTATGCTATGCTCGTAGACGTGGATTGGTTGAGTGTATTCATGACAGATGTGAGAGTTGTTAATTAATGGTTAACTTAAGGTGGCTACTTTAATACACATCTGGGTGGATTGGTTGAGGCACCCTGGAGCACCCAGTGGTTGTCTGGGCACCTAGAGAATCCAGTGTTGTCCTAGGATATCCCGGAGTACCCGTGTGATCATCCTATGGTTCGCCACCCAGGCTCAAAGGGATCATAAGATTATTCATGCTAGAAACTTCCGTGTGCAGCCACATGCCATTATGGGCTCTGGCATAGTTGAGTAAGTTGTGGGAATCCTTTGCATGATGGGCTAGCAGATGTAGGGGACTGTAGGTGTACCGGCCTATCTATCGGTTAAGGAGGCCTCTTCGGAAAGACTGTGTCTCGGTCATCCGTTTCTCAAACATCCTGCAGTGCGAGAAATACAACGGAGGAGATCGAGTCTTGTGGGGAAAAGTGCGCAAACCTCTACAGAGTGTACAAACTAATCATGGTTAGCCGTGTCCCCGGTTATGGACATCTTGAGTATCTGGTATTTGAATTATTGATTTGATCTCATCACTTTACTTAATTAATTTATTGGGTTGATAATTATTATTTTAGGATTGAGTTGGAGGAACCTTCTCAATATTTTCAACAAACTTTGTAGTTAAATAAAATATATTCCTTTGATGTAGGGAAAAATTAGCTTTATGCAAAAATTAAACTTAGAGCCTCCACCAGCCAAATATGCATGTAGTGATAGCCATTATTCAGCATTGCTCTATGGTGTGAATTTGCCAGTACATTCAATGTACTGACCTACATGGCTGCAATGTCTCATGTTGCAGGAATCTTATGACGAGTAAGTGATACGTTAGGGTTACGATTTCTACACTCAGCTTTGCCGTTGGTGTTGATGGGAATCCACAATCTTGTTGTTACTTCCTCTATTTGGATTGAGGTAATAGTATTTACACTACTTTATACATGTGATTTACCTCTGTTATAAATCCTCGAGTACTGTGTGTGTCAGCATACCGATCCAGGGATGACACTTAAGCACAGAGACTTGACCGTCTGAGGTCGGGTCGCTACAGAAGTAGTGGGGAAAGTTGTATAACATGAATCTAGGATGTGGTTTGAAAAGGAAAGGAAGGGGGAAAGTAGTGGGGAAAGTTGTATAGCATGAATCTAGGACGTGGTTCAAAGAGGAAAGGAAGGGGGAAAGTAGTGCGGAAAGTTGTATAGCATGAATCTAGGACGTGGTTCAAAGAGGAAAGGAAGGGGGGAAGTACTAGTACAGACTGGCTATCCAGCACCTACGTTGGTCGAAAAGGGAAAACAATGACAAACACAGTAAGCACATCTGTAACAAACTGATCTTTTTGTTTTGGGGGGCAAGGTTGTAGAGTTTGAGCAGGACTAGATTTGCTGCACTCACATAGGGAAAGGTGTCTAAAGATAACAAAACTGGGACCAACACAAATATGCTCCTTGGTTGTTTGTTCTTTGTTGCAACAGACTGTGCATCACCCCTTCATACATCGGTAGATGCACATGGTGATGGTGAGTCCATTGTCCTATGCAACTCTTTAGCTGTTGTTAATCTAAGGCCCTGTTTGGTTAAAAAGTCCTAGGACTTTTTTTAGTCCCAACTAAAAATTCCCTAGTCCCTACCTGCTTGGTTCCAAGGACTATACATGGACTAGAGGTTATTAAATGACATGCTAAAAGACCAAGTTACCCCTAGTAATGAACTAATAGAGATAAGGTGCGATGCGGGGCAGGGGCAACTGTTGGAAAAAGTCCCAAAAAGACTCTCCCTCGGGGTCTTCTTTCTTAGTCCCAAATGCCCACTTTTAGTCCCTAAAAGTCCCTCCTGTTTGGTTTAGATGGGACTGAAAGGGACTTTTTTTAGTCCCTACACCAAAAAGTCCCTGTAAACAAACACCCTCTAACAATGCCGCTGGAAAATTGATGCAATGCCACGGTTAAAAGCAAATTACATGTTTAATGAATTTTATTGTTAATATAATCTCTCTGTTAATATGAATCAATGCCACCGTTTGAGAAATGCTACTATCTTGCTTTATTTCCCAATTAGATAAGTTAGATGCTTCTTTTTGTTGGCTTCTGTGTCATCCACCGTTATTGACCACTTGTTGTTTCCTTTGCACCTCTGTGTAAACAGGGTTATCTACTTCACCTCGTTGCTATTGTGGCCTTTTGTTGCACTGCACAAAACACTTTTGTTTTAAGAGTGTTTTGTGCAGTTCAACCAAAATGTCACACCGACAATGTTGCTTGATTGCTTGATCTTAGTGGAACTGCACAAGAGGAGATCTTACTTCCTATCCGTGTTGGCAAATTTGGTTCAGATCTTCTTCTCGTGAGTTGTTTGAATTCCGCATCATGAGAGGTCAGTACTAGCCTTCTTTCACATGATTGTGCAGTGTGCTTTCATATGTTGTGCTACTTGTACGGTAATGTTGCTTGATTTTAGTGAACTGCACAAATGGAGACAAGACTTCCAATCTGTATGTGCACCGTAATATCCCATTGGGGTAAGATAAGGATATTGCACAACTTTTGGCCTGTATTTTGCCACTTTCATCAGAAAAGTAATGTCGTTGTTTAGTGCTATACTTGTGCTCCCTAATTGACATGCCAAATCTTACATTGAAGGCGAAGCTTATCTGTTATTGAACCAAGTGATGAAGGGGAAGAACAAGCGGAAGAAAAACAAAAATCAACTCCCGGTGCTGTAATGAAGCACTGGAACTGTGATGACACAAGTAATGATATAGTTTTGCATCTTAATTTATTGCTATGGCTGGAACGGGCAATTGTTTTGCCACTGATTTGATGCCACTCTTAATGTAATATGTAATTATCTCTACTTGCGCAAACAAGGATCTTCTTTGAAGATACCATATATTTTAGTGGAACTGCACAAGAAGATGTTGGAAACATTAAACTAATCGAGGAGTATATAGTAAGCATGGCAACCATAGTAGATAACAACAGATGGTTCCGGAGAAGTGCTTGATCTGTATGCTCTACACAATAAGCCTCCTGACAAAGGTTGTTACTCGCCCACGGATTTCATCCATATGATTGAGCTTGGTCATCTCTATTGGTGTTGTGCTACTGTTTAGGTACTGTCATGAGAAAGTGGTATTATCCTTGAGAAGTGCTTCATCTGTGTTGTTTTAAATATTTCCTTTCCTTTTTTTTCCGAGCAAACAGGGATGCTATCATTTAGTTGTCCTCTTGTCTTTGCACAACAGGATCATCCTCCTCTAAAGAAGAATATGGAGTATGTGAAGTGACTAGTTCCGATTATGCCAGGATGAAGAAGCCCTATCTCTCTTCTCATCAGAAGGAGCAGTTGAAGGATGGTTACATTACTCCCCACAAGACCAAACTAAATTCAGCTCAGATGGACTGACAGATCTCCATCTTTTTTGCTGTGATGCACAAGTACAATGTTGTTCTAGGATTCTTTCCGATGAGTTCCATTTTTTTAAGTGTGCTCTACATGGACCATGTAGGTGCCTGTTTAAACTGTCAATTCATAGTACAGTTTGCTTTATACTAATCACTTATTTGTATTTGTGCAAACAGGGGTGCTCAGCTTGATTTCAATGGGAACTGCACAAAATGTTCATGAATACATCGAATCATTCATTTCCACCACAAGAAAGGAGGTGCCGATATGTTCAAGGCGTTGCAACATATAAAGGCGAAATCATACAAGCTACGCGCGAATTTGGTTGATTATGGTGGAACTGCACAAAAAGAGCAGCTGGTTTATTTAGCACGAGGTGCCATGCCAATGTCTGAACTGATGGCAAACCCTGCCCATTCCACAATCGTAGGCATTTGATATTTTGGAATGCGAAAACCTTGTCAGAGTTTGCTCATTGATGTACGCAAAACAACACGCATTTGATATTTTGGAATGGGACAATCTTGTCAAATTTTGCTCATTGATGGTACCAAGAAGACATGTGTTTGATATTTTTGAATGGGACGCCCTTTGCTGTCAGCAGCATCAATCGATTTTTCTTTATTGTTTAGTTGTGAAGTAAATATTGGCTCTGACATGTGAAACGCTGAGATGCATAATCATCAATTGTTTTCAATGTTCTCTATGAATTGCCAGGCCTGTGTGTTTGATTGCAATGTACAGGAACGCTAAAAAGCAGCTCAAACTCTTTGTACTCCCTCTGTTCCTTTTTACTTCGCATATTAGATTTCTTTCAAGTCAGTTGATTTTACATTGTGAATGTTCATACTTTTTTCTAAAAGATTGGTCAAAGTAGAGATACTTTGACTGCAGACAAAACTTGTATGCAGACTAAAAAGGACCGGATGGAGTACATGTGAAACTGCTGTAAACGAGGTGATCACCCTGGGAATAATCCTAGTACGTATTGTTTTGCATGTTCATCCAATGCCAGTGATACAAGAATTTGAACTAATCGAAATAAATTCATTCATACAAGGTCGGATTTCATATAAACATGCCGGATTTCATTAAATTTCATACATTCTTCAACTAAAAAGGGGTGCGCTGGAGGTATAATTAATTAACTGAATCTACCCACTTGTGTCCGGCTGAGCCGAACAGAAGCTTATTCTCCAGTGGACTGAGCTTCAGTGACTTAACTGCAGGTGCAGTTGCGTAACTGACATGTGGCCCAGATGCCTGTTGGGCCCACGTGTCAGTGACCCAACTGCACCAGCAGTCAAGTAACTGAAGCAGCGTCCTTCTCCAACATAGCTCTCTGACTCCACGTCGCCGCCAAGAAGCTAATCGGCCGTCAATGGTCAACCCGCCTAGCTTGGCTTCAACCGGAGGGTAGCAACGGTGGCCTTACTTGGACCCGAGCAGCGGCGACCTACCGTGTTCTACTCTTCCTCGTTTTCTGTGTGGCGATGCCTCGTTGGCAGCGGGGCGGGGCCTCGACGGAGCCAGCGATGTCCTCTGTCTCGTTGCCGGCGAGGCGGCGCCTCGGCGGAGCAGGGGAAATCCTCCCCCTCGTTGCCGGCAGGGTGGGGCCTCGGCTGAGCCGGCGATGTCCTCTGCCTCATTGTTGGTGGGGCGGGGCCTCGGTGGAGTAGGGCTTCGCCGAAGCCGGAGAGGTCCTCCGCCTCGGTGCCGGCGGGGCGGGGCCTCGGCGGAGCTGGCAGTGTCCTCTGCCTCGTTGTTGGCGCCGCGGGGCCTCGGCGGAGTAGGGCCTCGTCGACGCTAGAAGAGCGGGGACTCGTCGGAGCCGGCATTGTCCTCTGCCTCGTCCTTGGTCTCGCGAAACAGCGCCTCGCCCGCTTCATCGCCCTCTTTGTAGGCGGCCGCAGCCTCCGCCACCTACATGCGGTACCGCTAGCGCTCGAGGCGGCCCTTGTGGGCGGAGCGGTATGAGTCGAGGAGCGCCTCCTGCTCTGCCCGCTCCGCGGCGATCTGCTCCTCCGCCTGCAGGTGCTCCTGGAGGAGATGGTGGTTGTAGGCGGCGTTGGCCTGCGCCTCCCGGAACTGCTCCTGATGCTTCTACCTCACCGTGTCCATGTATTGGGCACGGGCCTCGCCGATGGTCATGGTGCAATGCCCCGGCGAGGATGGCACGGAGGAGGGGGTTGGCGCCGGATCATCGACTACCATGTTATCCATTGGGACGTCGTCGTCCTCCGGCTGCCTGCCGGCCAGCCAGTCGGTAGTAATGGATGCCATCTCCTTGTGGTCCATCGTCCGCCCGTCCCGAAGAGCGCTAGAGCGCGAGGAAGCCATGGTGGGCAGTAGTGTTGTGGACAGGAGAAAGGGAACATAGGCGGATGACTGCGGCTATGGCCGGCGCAGCAGTTTATATAGCAATGGTGGGCGGCGGAGGGACGGACGTGTGGCGCAGGAGTAGCCGCCTCGGCAATCGCGTATCATTAATGTGGGCGGCAGACGGACGGACGGACGGCACTTGTGTCGTTTGAAGGCGGAGCAATCACCTGCACCGGGGAGCAGGGCAGGCGGTGCTAACCGTTTCGGGCGAAAAGCGCGCGCTGGCGAGGGAGGCGGTCTGGGTGGGCCATGGCAGTCAAACTCGTGCTTGGCAGTGGGTCAGTCCAGTAGCTGGACATGCTGGCTCGTAGGCGAGCTCGCCGAGTTGAGCGTCGACAATCAGACGATGGACGTAGCTTCCGACCAGGAGCCGGCGCCACTGTCCAAGCCGGTTCATGCCGTGTTCACCATAGAGCAGGTGCGGCCGCACTTCGACGCCCTAATGGCGGAAGAGCTACCAGCGCAGGAGGACCTGTGCTGCAACCTCCGTCTCCTCAACGAGCGCCGGTGAACAAGCGAACGACAATGCCGTCGCGGACATGTGGCCCTATGATCCTGGCTTCCCGAATGAGCAGCGGGCGCTGTATCACACCATCCGTAGGGCCTGCGAGGCCCTCTACGTCGTCCTTCGAGTTATTGCGCTCGCCGTGGCGCCGCCATCTCGCGTTGTCAACATGGTTAACGGACATGAGGAATGAGGAGGTGACTTTACTTGGAGAGGATGACAGTGGGGACCCACCAGGGCCATAGCCACACGTACGCAAGTGCCTCCTTATTATATACAACTATAATTTTTTTGCTTCCTCCTGGTTTCCTGACATCACGGTCCCACACCATTGTCAACCTATGTAGTCAATAAACGAGAGAATTGCACAAGGAGCGGCCGACAGCTGGGACCAAGCAGCTCGAGCAGTATTTGTGTTCTTGAGGTGTGAGCACTGCAGAGTTTTTCTTGGGCGATGTTTTCGTTGTTGTTCAGAGGAGAGCAGGGTATTAACTGGGTGGGCTACGGCCCATCTAGCACAGGCCAGATATTAATTTTTTTCAAGCTGAAAATGGCTAGCCCAGCTATACTTTTTTTTGAGGAATACCCAGGCAATGTCAACTTGTTATTCTCCGCCCCGCTGGGCTACAAATCTTTCCAAGGAGGGATGCATTAGGCTTAACAAGAAAATAGGCTTCAAGAAATAATAAATGGGACGTAATTATAAAAAACTGGGCAGTAACTATAAAAAATGCACCAAACACGTAATTAGTTTATAATTTTTTTTGGATTTTGAAAATTTTAATTTCATTAATTGTTGCGCGCGCAATGTTTCATTGGATTTTTACGTAACACAAATTTATATTGAAATTGTATTTAATCTGACTAGAAATTTTGGGATAAAAATATTTTGGATCCCATCAAAATGTGTGAAATTTTATTGAATTCTGTTTTGAACGGTTGGTTGAAATTATTAATCGTTGTCCTAGCTAGAAAATGGGATGTACTTTAAACAAACTGTAAATGGGCTGTAGTAAATTCCATTAGAATTCAAAAATGGGTTGTACATTCTTACAAATCGCAAATGGGCTATAAGTTCTCTGCCACACACTTGTGGGCCTACTAAGTTGACGCGTCCCCTCAAAAAAAAGTAAGTTGACACGTATGCAAGGCTTTGTCAACTTATAGTCAACACACGGTTCTAGCAGCAGTGGCCGTTGGATGTCCATCCAACTGATGTCGTGCTTCTTCTTCAATCTCGGATATTCTAGCTTCAGCCGCCCAAAAAATGATTCCTCCCCCTGACATCTGGGGCGCACCGTTTCGGAGGCTGACCTGTGGGCCTACTAAGTTGACGCGTACCAAGGGCTTTGTCAACTTAGTCAATATAAATGATTCTAGCTGCAGAGACCGTATGATGTCCATCCAATGGCCGTAGTGCTTCTTCAACCTCTTTTCTTCTTGCTCCAGCCACCCAAACCATTGCCGGTGGGACTGCCTGCTCCCGCCTCCCGTGACCGGCTATGCTGCCACACAGGCCGCACCGCCCCACTCTACTCCATTGCTGGCCAGACCATTCCTCTACTCACCGACACCTCCTATTATTTTTCGGCGATGGCAGCCGGACCAGTAAACCCTCGTACTCCCCACCGCGTGGGCAACCACTGCCGAGTCTTCCCCGGCTCCGTGTCGTTCCCTTCCTAGGCCTTGCCGTCGTCCACCGCCCTGGTGCTCTCGGCGTGCCGTGGTCAACGTGGTCAATGAACGACATCCATCAGACGTGGACTGTACGTGGAGAGGCTGACAGCTGGGTCCATGGCCGCACACAAGGAAATGCCTCCTTATTACACGCAAAATAATGATTCCTCCACCTGACAGCAGGGACCCACCGGACGGGCCACCGTATTTCGCGAAAAAAATGTTTCCCCCCTTACTGCTGGGACCCACCAGCTACATCTTCGCACGCAAGGAAGTGCGTCCATATTATGGGCAAAAAAATAATGATTCGCCCCCTGACTGCTGGGACCCACCAGCTACATCTTCGCACGCAAGGAAGTGCCTGAAAGTCGGGACCCACCTGGTCGAAGCGTACGTAGCGTTGTCATTCTGGTCGCGAACGTGTACATACATACGATCGGTCTGTCTGCAGGCTGCAGCGATGAACCGTGGCCGTGTAAGGAAGGGCACGTGTCGTAGTAGAGGCGCGCACGTGTCGTAGTAGAGGCACGCACGTAGCATGTACACGTACGTATAGTGGCCAGGGTGCAAGAAAGTAAATACGGCCACGTACGTACATACGGGCGGGGTCTCGAACGCCTACTCGCGCATATGTACGGCTAGGGCTCATGTACATGGCTAGGTCAGAATGGAGAAACTGCGTCGTCGTCGTGTTCATGGGGTGGCAACGGAATGCGTCGTGTTCATCGGGAGGCAACGGAACGCGTGCTGTTCATCGGGAGCCAACCGGCTTGGAGGGAATAGCCGATGGAAACAAGGCCTGGTGTACCGCGGAACGAAGGAAACGGCCTTGTGTTCGACCGGCCACGGTCGAAACAGGATCATGTTCATCGGGAGGGGTCTGGCGTACCGCAAAATGGAGGAAACGGACTTCTCTTGGACCTCCTACGGTCGAAACGGGGTCCTGTTGATCGGGAGGGGTGTGGCGTACCGCAAAACGGAGGAAACGGACTTGTGTTGGAGCGCTACGGTTGAAATGGGGGTCCTGTTCATCAGGAGGGGTGTGGCGTACCGCAAAACGGGACTCCACAGGATACTGTTCATCTCCACCGTCGACCTCCTCCAGCCTCCACGGGCTACTGTTCATCCACCGTCGACCTCCTCCATTCTCCACCTGCGATTGTTCATCCACGGGCTCCTGTTCATCCAGCCTCCACCGCGCGCTCCTCCACCGGCTACTATTCAACCAGTCCTCTCCACAGGGTCCTGTTCAACCACCCCTCCACGGGCTACTGTTCATCCAGCCCTCCACCGGCTACTATTCAACCAGCCCTCCACGGGGTCGTCCTGTTCATCCAGCCCTCCACGGGGTCTTGTACATCCACCCCTCCACCAGCTCGATCGATCGGGGTCCTGTTCATCCAGCGGCAACGGCCTCTACTACCACGGGGTCTTGTTCATCCAACCCTCCACCGAGAACTGTTCATCCAACCCCCCCCCCCCAACAATGCTCACTATTCATCCAGAGGCAGCATCGATCGGCTTCAGTTAGTAGCAGTAGCGAAGGAATCACTCAGGTTCAGTTAATAGCAAGGGATCGATCGATCGCTCGGGTTCAGTAACGCGTAGCCTGCAGTGAAATCGCTCGGGTTTAGTTAGAGCCCAATGCCTCGCTCGGGTTCAGTTAGAGCGCAACGCCTTGCACACACGCGCGTACGTACGAGAGAAACGCGCATCGCTCGGCCCCCGACCACCCACCGTAACCGGGAACTCCCCCGATATTTTCCTCGCCCTCGCTTCTACCACGGTTTTTTCCGTCATCGACGGCCCAAAGAATGTCATGCAGCTGCGTCTCCGGCCCGCCCAGGACGAAAAGCCCATTTTCTGTCATGATTTTTTGTCATAGAAGTAGGAGCCCACCACATCTATGCTGATACCGGGTTTTGTCACAATTATCGTCATAGAAGTGTCATAAGCATGACAGAAAAAAAAATCGTTCGGCCCAAAATGTCACGGATGTGTCTTTTTTTTGTAGTGTAGGTTTCGACATTGGACGTTTGAACACATCATATACTGGAGATTGCTTGTATTATAATAGAAGGTAAACTTACCAAGCGAACAATACTTGTGTCAGTGTTTTCTAGTGTATTGCATGTGCATTGTGGTCACTATTGTCAATCCATGGAAATTTAAATGTACAGTGATGGATTAAATGAATGGAACCTATATCTTGACTTGCCACTACTGTATTGTAGCTTCTAAAACACTTGTATGCACAAATAGTTTCTCTTGGTTGTCATAACTGAAACATTATAGAGACAAATCTCACTTAGTTTATTAGTGGGGAAGGAAAGCTTCAAGAGATTCTAGTTAAAGCGTTGATATCTATTTGAAAATTAATTCATGTGCATACCTCCTCGATCCTAACATTATCATGTCTCCATTTCTCTTCTTCAAGAGAAGCTTGAAACAAAGCACTCATATTCAGAGTAGCACATACAATTATTCTATGCTATCAGAAATAAGGTCATTAATATTCAGATATATGCATGTAAACTTGGCCAGTCAATCACACACACACACAGGAAGGTGGTGTTCATGGTTGATAGATATCCCTATAAGATTGTGCTTGCGTAGCAATAGTCACTGCAACAACTAAATTGTTTCCTGATCTGTTGCGAGGCGTATCAAGGCCTTGATTTTGACATTTTCTCAGTATTGCTTAGATCTATTTAGTTCAGATTTTGAATGTAACAACTACATTTTTCCTGTGATCCATTACGAGGCATATAATGCTTCGATTTTGACTTTATTTTTTCAGCTTAGTTCAGCTAGTATATAATATTAGATAAAAGTTTGTCAGATGCACATGGCTAAGTCTTATCAATATGATGGTTTACGATCTGCCAGTGGAACTTTAAATGACACAATTTACCAATTTCAGTGAAGTGTGTTAGCAAATTAAGTGAAAGTTAGATATGAAATGAACTTAATTCAACCATTCTCTAGAAGAAAAGTACTCCCTCTGTCCCATAATGTAAGAATTTTTTTTGACACCTAGTGTCAAAAAACATCTTACATTATGGGACGGAGGGAGTACCTATTTGTCATATGGTGATGCTATTGCTTTTAGAATTTTATTTACCAGAAGATTTACTCGAACATTAAACAGACAAACCTCTTTTTCAACAAGTTGTTTCAGATCCCACTAAGACAAAATAAAAGTCTGCTACTGCTAATTACTATAGACAAAATAAAAGTCTGCTACTGCGAAGTACTATAGTGGAACAGAATGTATGGTTGACATAAAGGCTATATTGGAAATTTTGAGCTGTTGTGGTGTTCCTAATAACTTAAAACTGCTGTGAAGATGAACTGAACCATAGTACTCTGAAATTAAGAGCAAGAAATTTGAATTTATTCTACTGTAGAGTAATAAAGTTCTTGTATATGCTGCAATTCAGTTTCATTGTGGAGTCATCATTGATGTCATGTTTCCATAAGTGGGCTGCCATGACCTTAACAGTGCAAAGCTATGCTTTATATAAATTTTGCTATTCTTTCCAGAGCACAAGGAAATATATGAGGTGAATCAGTTTTCTTATTCCGTTGTTGTTGTTGTTGGTGGTGGTGGTGGTGGTGGTGGTGTTGCTGGTGTTGTTGCTGCTGCTGCTGCTATTGTTGTTATTGTTGTTGTTGTTGTTGTTGTTGTTGTTGTTGTTGTTGTTGTTGTTGTTGTTGTTGTTGTTGCTGTTGTTGCTGTTGTTGCTGTTGTTGTTGCTGTTGTTGCTGTTGCTGTTGCTGTTGATGTTGCTGTTGCTGTTGCTGTTGATGTTGCTGCTGATGCTGCTGCTGCTGTTGCTGTTGTTGTTGTTGTTGTTGTTGTTGTTGTTGTTGTTGTTGTTGTTGTTGTTGTTGTTGTTGTTGTTGTTGTTGTTGTTGTTGTTGTTGTTGTTGCTGTTGTTGCTGTTGTTGCTGTTGTTGTTGCTGTTGTTGCTGTTGCTGTTGCTGTTGCTGTTGCTGTTGCTGTTGCTGTTGCTGTTGCTGTTGCTGTTGTTGTTGTTGTTGTTGTTGTTGTTGTTGTTGTTGTTGTTGTTAGCATATATTAGCATATACAAGAACTTTATTACTCTTAATTGGTTAGCATATATTAGCATATACAATGCAACAATTAATTGGTTACCTCGTCAATGTTTCCTCTAATTGTTTGGCATATATTAGCATATACACTGTGTAATAAAGTTCAACAATTAATTACTCTTAATTGGTTAGCATATATTAGCATATATTACTATTAATAAAGTATACTAACTTCACTATGTAATTAGCATATATTAGCATATATTACTCTTAATTAATTACTATTAATAAAGTTAAACTTTGTTGTTGTTGTTGGAGTAATTAATTGTTAAACCAAAACAAAACAAAATTAGCACATTAATTGTTGTTGTTGTTGTTGCACTGTGTAATTAATTTGTTGTTGTTGTTGTTGTTGTTGTTGTTAGCATATATTAAGAGTAATTGTTGCACTGTGTAATGGAGCAGACTATGAATCGCTGGACATGCATCTATTAGCTATCATTGTGTAAACATATATGGTGTCTCGGTCAACTCGATATTCTGTGTAAACCTATTTGGCACCTCGGTCACTGCACTATAAATGTTTCCTCTTAATTGGTTACCTCGTCCATTTGTGAGAAGTAATTAATGTGCTAATTTTGTTTTGTTTTGGTTTAATATTTTTGGAGTACATGCATGTTGCTATAATTTGATTGATATTGTGTTGTAATGAGATATATTACTTGATTGACATTGTTTTGTTAAGGCAAACGCCAAATAATTGGTGGGTATTAAACAAAATGATGTCAAGCTGTTGGTCGGCAAAGCAAACTCCCATCTGCCGTTGGTTGGGGAAAGTCCATGGCAACCTCAACGGATTGTTGGTCGGGATAGAATACCATGTCCCATAGTCGGTCGGGAAAGGCCCATGGCAGCCCAAACGGACTGTTGGTCGGGAAAGGCCCATGGCAGCCCAAACGGACTGTTGGTCGGGAAAGGCCCATGGCAGCCCAAACGGACTGTTGGTCGGGAAAGGCCTACGACATGCCCATCAGAATGTTGGTCGGGAAAGATACACCATAGCCAACAAGCTGTCGGTCGGGAAAGGGCTTTCCCATCTGTACTTTCCCCAACAGACAATGTCGGTAGGTAATAGTCTTTCCCGACCAACTGTCTGTTGGGAGAACTTGCATTCCCGACCGACTTGGCTGTCGGAGATGTAGTGTTGTGGTGTAGTGATTCGTGCCGACCCCCAGATCTTGGTGGAGCACCTCGCCGTCGAGGCCACCGTCGATGCCTCGCGCACCGATGCCGCGACGCGGTTGGCTGCTTTAAAGGACGCTTCGTGGCATTTTCTCGAGGCCACGGTCGGTGCCTTCGACGAAGACTACGAGGTGTTTTCTCAGCATGCCCGTGCTTACCTCAACTCGAGAGCCAGAAGGTTGGTGCCTGGAGTGGCTCAGGCAACTCACCACTACAACGAGGGCACCCATGATGTGGAGGCCTCGCCCTCTTCCATGTCCAAGGAGCCAATCATCATCGATATCTCCAACGACGAGGAGTAGCTTGTCTTATTAGCTCACTATATGGACCTATGTTCAGTTTGCTAGCTACGCCGGTTAAGCATGCTCGGTTTACCCATTGCATGTGCTGCTCCTGCCTTTCCTTAACAAATTCTAGTGAATTATCCTATCTACCTTTACCATGCAATATGTTGCTCTAGTGTATATGTTCTATATGTCGTGCAATGTGGTGCTCACTTATTAAATGTTTGGTTAATTAGTTGTCGTGTTTAGTTAACTGTTTGGTTCAATTCTGCAAATGTGATGTTCAATTCTTCAAGGTGCAATTTTGTATTGTCTTCCATGTGTGAAATAAATCGTATTTATCTTGACAAAATACATGATAAACAAATACAATAGCTATATTTCCAAGTTGTCAAGCATGCTTGATTTGGTTAACTATCTGATCTTCTAGTATGTTATATATTGTGCAATGTGGTGCTCAGTTAACGTTTGGTTCATTTGTTGTGGTGTTTAGTTAACTGTTTGGTTCAATTCTGCAATGTGATGTTCAATTGTTGTGGGTGGATTCTGTAATTGTATACCATGTGAGAAATAAATCGAATTTGGCTGTATTAAATACATGAGAAACAAATACAATTGCTATATTTCCAAGTTGTTAAGCATGCTTGGTTTGGTTAACTATCTGAACTTCTATTAGGAGTATGTTATATTGTGCAATGTGGTGCTCAGTTATTGTTTGGTTCATTTGTTGTGGTGTTTAGTTAACTGCTTGGTTCAATTCTGCAATGAGATGTCCAATTGTCGTGGGTAGAATTTTGTATTGTTGTGCATGTGAGGAATAGATCGAATTTGGTTGCACTTAATACATGAGAAACATACACAATTGCTATATTTCCTAGTTCTTAATAATGCTTGGTTTTGATAAATGGGTTTTCCATGAGGCTTGAATTAATCTGATGAATCTGCAATGTGCTTATTTTTCATCAACATATTTTGCTGATAGCATGCGAACCCTCACTTAACCTGATCACTAACTACCTTATATGTGCCGCAGGGAAACAATGGGAAGCACTGAGGTTTACAATCGAGGTTTGCACATGCATGGTCCTTTGTCTAATAGCACATTATTGTGCAATTGCAGGAACCATTCTAATATTTAGGTTTTTAACAATTTGGTCTTGCACATGTAGGTCATGCTGTTAGAGGTTTTGCCCCACTGTTCGACCCTTTTTGCATATGGGGAAATGAGTTGTCCATGAATATCATACAAGTCAAAAAACTCAGAAAGATTGTTAGGATAAAGAAATTAGCGACAAAAAAGAACAGGATCTTTGTCTGCACAATGTAGAAGACATAAGTTCACTACAGGATGGTACTAACTATTATACCTTGGCTTTTTTGTTCCTTTGCCACATTTCCAATCTAGAGAAGATATTTATGCACATCTTTGTTTCCAGGCCTTTCCAAAGTAGTTCACTGATGATTACCTCTCATACCACTTGTATGGTCAGGAGGCAAGGAAGGTATTCATACAACACCCACGGTTCAATATTGAAGTGTTCCAGAAGAGGACGAAGGATGGACGGTCAATCATCCACAGGCACTTGCCTAAAGTTGCAAAGACCTTCAACATCAATGAAGCCTCAATATTCACCTTCTGCTTCAGCAGTTTTCCAGATGAGATTCATCTATCTAAGTACCGTCTATGATACTAATTTTGAAGGGTTATAGATGTTGCATGTGAAACTTGGTGCTGGTGCAGTTGTGTAATGGGGTAGTTGAGTGCTGAAGCTATATGATGTTGTACTCTGATGTATTTCAATTATGAAATCATGCTTTCTTAATACAAAAATGAAATATATTTTGTGCTTAATGTGAAATGTCAATTAGATTAATAAATGGATAATTAATAATGGGTCAATTAGCCTGCTAATGGCCAATTAGACCGCTCATTGGGTTTTTCTATTGCAAACGGTTATTGAGAAAACTCAGTGGGCGATGACCTCAAGCAACGCACATAGTATCTAGGAATAAACCGTGTTGGATAGATGAATCTCCACTGGACACACGACATCCTCTTGAAAACTGTTTGTGTTAGGCCACCTTGCGCAAACGTTTATCACATAAAAGGTGTGTGTGATGGATAGCCTATGGCACACAGTTTCTTCTACGCACCGTGTGTGATGCATTCAATAACGCAAACGATGAAACTGTTAATATCGTCTGCAATGGCAACGCTATCACAAATGATTTAATGTGGAAAATTGTGTGTGATGTACATGCGAACGGAAACGCTTTCCTTGGAGTGAATGTGTGGGATGTATATACGAACGGAAATGTACTTGGATTAATTGTGTGGGATGTACATACTAACGGAAACTTATTCCTTGGATTGACCATGTGGAATGTACATACGAACGGAAACGTTTAGCTGGGACAGACTGTGTGGGATGTACTTACGACCGGAAATGATTTGGCATGTATAATTGTATTTTTTAGCACAACTGTACGTATAATCGTATTTGACAGCTCGCCCATTGCACACGACTTCATTTTGCCGAGCGTGTGTGCCAGGAGAGCCTATCCACGATGGTTTCTGGGTCATGTGGGAAGGACCCCTCTATCACACACACTCACTCGGCGACGGTTCAGAATGCCGTTGAGAAAAAGGGGTTAAAAACCGTTTGTATAGCACCTCGTTGTACTAGTGAAAGAGAATGGAAAAGGTAGTCAAAATGCAATCCTTTTGCAGGGTGTCCTTTTAGGTGTACTAGTTTCCAGGAAAAATAATAAACTAGGAATACAAGGATCATTTTTAAAAAAGTGTTCACAAAATGGACTACTGTCTATGAAGGTTCGTTGCTTTCAAGCCAAATGACCAAGTTCATGGCCATATCCATGTCATATTTTCATATTAGGTGACGATATTTGGCACAAACATGGGACTTGCCATGCCAAACAAGATTGCCAAAGGGAGATTCCAAAATTTTGTTATAAAAGTAAATAAAACATTTTTCAAGTGCCAAAAATGTTTTTTTGTGAAGCAAGTACCACAAATAAGATTGAAAATTGAACCTTTGTGGCACAAACATGGGGCTTAGCATGCCAAACAAGATTGCCCATGGGAGGTTCTAACATTTTGTTGTAAAAAGATATTTTTCTATTTTTCAAGTGCCAAAAGAGGGTTTTTTTGTGTGAAGCAAGTAGCACAAATAAGATGCAAAAGTTCACTTATCCAATTTTCACACAAAGTAGACCATATTGCCAAAAGATTTCGAATTTTTGAGCTTTTTTGCTATATTCGGTTGATTATACTACGAGTGTGTTATAGCTTGGTCCAAACAATTGGCAAAAATCATTTTCGAATAATTAAGTAGAATTGTATGTAGTATCCACAAAATAGTTGAAAGATTCAAAGAGTAGTGATTCGGTGCCTGGGCTCATCTGCAGCCACGCTGAAGAACAAATACTAGAAAATTTCAAAAATTCCATTTTTTTGCATGGTAGATAATTTGTTGCATGAGGTCCTCTCCAAATTTCATATCATTTGGACATCTGAGTAGCTCTTGGCAGAAAAGACAAATTTGGGTTTTGTAAATAAAATCACTGCTCATGTACTGATTTGACCAATTTTTTTTTTGCTGAGAGCTACTCATATGTACAAATGATCGCACCTCATGCATCAAATTATCTACCATAAATTTTTTGGTTTTTTATGTTTTCTCTGTATTTTTTATGAATTTGTTCCTGACAGGGTGCAGATGAGCTTGGTGAGAAATGGATATTCGAAAGATTCAACACCTTTGCTATAAATAGGAATAAATATAAAATGAATTTAAGAACTCGAATCAACTAAACTGGATTTAAACTTAATATTTTATGAATTTCTTAAGTTGATTGCAAATTCAAAAGAGTATTCGACACTGTTCGCACTTAAAACCCGCACAGAGCAGCCGACCCAATTACTTAAAGCCTGCACTGAGCAGCGCCAAGGTGTCCTGGTGGGACCACTCGTCGGGCTCTCATCGAAGGCCCACTCATGAGGAACCCACCCAGGTAACGATCAATAAGTTTGACCAAACGGAAACTCTCTGTTTGGGCATTTGTGAGGCTGGGGTGAAGACAACAAGGGAAAAGTGAGGTATGTTAAGGAGGCGGGACAAAACTGAGTAGTGCTAAGGAACCAGGGGCACGGAAATAGAAATCCCATCTTAAAAAGCACAACAAAGATGTATTCTACTTTCATATAGGAATATGATTTACAAATGTCGATACTCGAATTCAGAAGGTAGAATCTAGTTTAAGGTGAATTCGAATATTTGAAACCACTTTATGTCCAACTCAAGTGTAACATGTATGGCACACGCAACATATAGTGTACTCCAATTTAGATATGAATTTGAGAAGCCAAGAAATGTCTCAAAATTCAAAATACTGAGTCAATCAACCAATAATATAGAAAACTAATAAACATATAAAAACTTATATAGTATATGGATCAATAAAGTCAACTAACATACATAAGCCAGGCTGCTGTACTCTTTGTTAGCTAGAAGGGCATATATTTTTAGCAAAGCTAATACAACATCTTGGCCCTTGCAGATGTGTGCCACTTAAGGCCCATCTATACTACATTTTTCGTTGAATGCACATTCAACCCGATTGGCTTATTTCTAGGTCTGGCATAGCAAACAAAATGAAATGTCTTTACCTCAACAAAAAAAATGAAATGTCTCACAGTATTATCAATTATTACAGACCCGGGCTAAAAAATACAGACAAAAAAACAATTATTACATGATCTCCAAAACAAATGGTTCAATTGATTACATGAACAAACAACACAAAGGTCATTCAACGATGGAAAAAATAATTCACCTATGATTTACCAAGTGGAATTTTAATTTCCATTTTACCTCCAGGACCTTAACAATGCAGTCAGTTTCAGCTTGCTTCATTTTGAGATCCACCAAATATTTAATGGTTTTCATGAGTACTGCTTGTGATTGTGCTATTTGCTTCCTCAACATGTCAACTTCATCTCTAAGTGCAAAAGCAAACTCTCTTTCTAACAATAGCTTAGCCTCTAGAGCATCAGCAGTTGGCAATTCATGATGCATGGTTGGGCCGGTGCCACTGCTCTGGGATGATCCGACGTCCATGGGAACATTGCTCGTTGATCTTGCGCTAACCTGTTTTTCCACTACAGTTCCGATTGGATTCGAAAAAGTTGAAGTTAGTAAAACATCTGATCTGGGAGTTAGGACAGCAACCCAATAAATAAACAAGGAATTAAAGAGTTTCAATTGGATGCTAAAATGTATAAGTTATTGACATCATTAGAGCAACCGGTTGCAGCAGCAAAGCAGTTAAACAAAAAAGTTTTGCAAAAGGCACCTGTTGTGGCATTGGAGTTTCTCTTGGATCCCGAAAAGTTGAGTAGTCAGTAACTTGATTAGAGCAACAAGTTACAGCAGCAAACCTGTTACACAAATAAGTTTTTGAAAATGTACCTATTGTGCAATTGGAGTTCCAATTGGATCTTGAAAAGTTGAAGTTGGTAACATGATTAGAGCAACAAGTTATAGCAGCAAACCAGTTGAACAAGGAAGTTTTCCAAAACATACCTGTTGTGCCATTGGAGTTTCAATTGGATCCTGAAAACTTGAAAGTTAGCAATCATAAATAAATTGTTGCAAGAGCCATAAGAAACTAACCTCAAACTAGTAAAACTAACCACTTTTGGCAATGTATTTAATTACACATGAACTAGTAAAACTAACAAGTTTTTGGCAACGTATTAAAGTAACAAGTTGGTACAATTTGGCGGCAACACAGACATTTGTAAATTTCATTGATGTAAGCAAAATGATTCTGGCACACACACATGTATATATATATATATATATATAAGTTAAAAAGACGGTGGCCCTCATATAAACCTGACAGTAGTCTGTCGATGAACATGCAAACATTACTAGTGCTAGAAGTCATAACAGTAAACCATTTAAACAAACACCCAGGGTATTATAAGGTAAATTACACATAAATTTTGTTGCACCCTACAAGTAGATATGACCAGCTATCTACGTTCTTAAGTAGCTATTTAAGTTCAGGCAAACATGTAATTCTATAAATAGTAAGTAACAAACACATAGATAGGTGCAATCTGTAATAGGATTAACAAGCTATGGCATTATGTAATCAGTAGAAAACTAAATTAAGCCAAGCAAGGTAATTGAACAATTTTTTAATCAGTGGCTAACTAAAATTCTGAGAAGCAGGTAAATGAACTTACGTTAGCTCTTTGTACAGGCACACTGCAACTTCTTTTTCTCTTACAAGGTTCTACGAAGGAGTCCATGTCATCATTTTCTTGGATACGTCCTTGATATGTTATATGAGGACAGGTTGTCAGACTAGTTGTAGCAACACACATCACACTGGCTTTTATTGTATAGTTCATGCGATTATATTTGGCATATCGAGATCTAAGCAATCTACAATAGGATGAAAAGACTGGCATCCTTCTCATTATTGGCCAACTCAGTTCATAGAAACAAGCAATTCAACCATTTTGTGGGTAAATCAAAAGCGCCACTAGAATACATTTCACTACCCCAATCATACATGCAAATAGGGGCGACGCCACCATAGGGGCTGGTATGGGCGGCCGCCTCGGGTGGTTGGAAAGTGCGCACATTGTTTGAGTTTTCCAGGTTGGCCCTGGCTAGTTTCGTTCGTTCCAGCTCAAGAGTAGGCAATGTAAAAAATGAAGAAAAATGTTTCAATTCGGACGGGCCAATAACGTAAGTGCTAGGCAGGCCTGATAGCAGGCTCGCAGCCCAAACGAGCGCCTCCCTATCGATCGACAGAGCAGGAAAAATCCCCAATACGTTCGCTGCAGCCTCCAGTCTGGTTCGCTCCTAACCTAGCCGCCGTTGGACAGACTGACAGAGCTCTTCCTCACGCCCTCATTGGACGTTGGTTGCTGGTCTTCAAGAGAATGGAAGGACAAGAAGATTAAAATCCAACCCTGGATGTAGCTTGCGCGGGATGCACCGGCGACAACATGGGCATGACATCGAGCTTATGCAAACGGACATTCACAGCTTGCAAGAGTAGCATGCACAACGTGCAGGTACATCACATCCCTGATTATATGTAATTCAACTGTTCAATTTCTAGCCAATATATAGTTAAACCTGATGGTGTTGTAAAATTTCTTGTATGTACGGAATCTATAAGAAAATGAAACCAATTTCTGCTTATTTTGTAATTCCCCCGATCAATACCGAACTGACTGAAACTCATGTGTCTAATCAAGTTTCTGGTGCAAACATACAAGCTCATGTTGTTCTTGAGACTGAAGTGTCTAATGAACAGGTTGCGAATGAAGGATTTGATGCAAACATTTTACATGCTCCTGGTACTAAACATATAGTGTCTAATGAGGGATCTAATGGTAGCATTTTGCGAGTACCCATTGAAGGATTTAGTGTCTAATAATGATCTGGTATGTTACGTGATAATGCATCATTGATGGCAGCTTGAAGGAGATCCGGGGCAAGGACAAAGATGAGTGGCGAGAGGGGATCACCTTGTCGGACGCCACATTTACAGAAGAATTGTCGTCTAGGCGTGCCATTAAGGAGAACTGATGGTTTTCCTGAGGAGAAAATGCATTTAATCCTCCCCAACCACTTATCATTAAACCCCATGCTTCTCATAACTTCAATCAAAGCTTCAGGTTCTATTGTATCGAATGCCTTGGCAAAGTCCAATTTCAGCAGCACATTTTCCTTCTTTGAAGCTTGACAATGATAGACGTACTCATACGCCCATGCGAGGCAATCTTGGATCAAGCGCCCTTTGATAAACCCATATTGGTTCGAGTGGATTATTCTGAGTATGACTTTTTGAAGCCGGTTGGACAGAAGCTTAGTGATAACTTTTAGACAACAATTGAGGAGTGTAATGGGTCTATAGTCATTAATGGATGTTGGAGAGCTGATTTTAGGAATTAGTGTGATGAATCCATCATTAATGCTCTACAGGTTCAAATTACCTCAAAAAATTGGTTGCACAACTTATAGAATTCTTCTTTGATGACAGACCAACAACGTTTCACAAATATTCCCGTGAAGCCGTCCGGACCAGGTGCTCACTCAGTTCTGGCATTTCTCGAATAACTTCTTCAATTTCCTCATGGGAAAAAAGTATGGTAAGTTCGTCCAAGTTATCATATCTTTTAGTAATCCTCGAGAGATCAAATTTCATGTCATGGGGAGTTGACGAGCCCAATCTCTTTTTGTAAGTGTGGAAAATTATTGATTCCTTACCAGCATGATCTTCAACAGTATTGCCATCATCAGTGGAGAGAGAGGCAATGTTGTTTCTCCTGTACCTTTCAGATGCCATTTCTTGAATTTCTTTTGAATTCTCATCTCCAAATTAAACCCAGTGAATGGTACATCGTTCTTTCCAATATAGTTGCTAGTATTTGAGGAGCCTAAGGATGTGCGCCTTTAAAATTCTTCTAAAGTTGAGTTCATGTAGGGAGAGAGGCCTTTTGTTCTCAAGTGCATCAATTTCATTAAGAGCATTATTGGAGTTTTGGATGGGCCCCTTGCTCCAGATTTTGACATCATGCCTTAGATTGTTGAATTTGCGACTAAGGACTGTGGTTGAGTTAACTAAATGAATTGGTTTGGCCCAACACGCAGAGACTACATCCATAAATCCAGGGTGCTGCACCCAGAAAGACTCAAATCGAAATATTTTGGACCTAGGAATTGCAGTTCAAATGGTGACAACGCATGGTGTGTGATCAGAGACAGGTTCCCCCAGAGTTTTGACTAAAGTTTTTGGGTAATAAGTGGTCTAATTATTGCTCGTAAAAAACCAATCGATCTGCTCAAGTAAAGGATCCAATTGCATATCACTCTAGCTATATGATCGCCTTTGATAGGTAGTTCAATGAGACTCTATGATCGAATAATATCATTAAAAGTGATCATATCAGATATATTCCCTCCTAGTTTATTACGGTTTTCAGGTGCACGAATGAAGTTAAAATCTCACACAGGGAGCCAATCTTCATTATTAGGGATGTCCAAGTCAGAGAGCCAATCAATGAAGTGATTACGTTGGTCATCTTGACACAGCCCATAGACATTAACTAGGGTCCAACTCTAAGATGATTGAGTAGATCGAAAATAGGTGACTAAAGCAAATTCTTCAGAAGCAATCACATCAGCACAGAAAAGTGAGTTGTTCCAGATGGTGGCAATACCACCAGAATCCCCGTTAGATGGCACAAATGCAAACTGATCAAAAGTGACAGGGGCAGCAAGATTTAATAAACGATAAATGAAAATAGGGGTTTTTAGTCTCCTGCAAGCAAATAACAGTGCATCCACATTTCTCAAGTTTTTAAAGTGCATGTAGCTTCACATTTCTCAAGTTATGTTGATTTCCGGAGTACAAGTGCCTTCGTATTTTTGAAGTAAATTTTTCGCCCTGGTAACTTGAATTCCTGGATCTGCCACTGCATTCAAATCATACACGCATGCCAGTATGAATTGAATGAAATGTAGGGACTTACGCTAGCTCGTTGTACAGGCTCACTGCAGCTCTGCTTGTGCCTGGGATGTTCCATGTAGAAGTCCATGTTACCACTTGCTTGGATGTGCATGCCCTGTGCTCCTTCCTTCCCCCCTCTGCATTTTTGGCACGATGAATGGTTGATCAAATGAGAGGAATCGACCTTGCTATTCTACCGGAGGACAAGTACTTATACGAGCATGCATGATGTGTACCAGATCCCGTGGCGCCATCATGCTTCGCTAAAAATGGTTTTTCTTGTTTCAGATGATAGCACCAGAAGAAATAAGAGTTAAAGTGAGAGTTGCATAGGCGTGTAAGCTAAGAGAGTAGTAACAGGATATCCAAACATCGTCGGAACAGTGCACAGTGCAGTGATATGTGGATACCTAATTCAGGCCGGTGTTTGGGCATACTCACCTAGAGTGCGGGTCACTTTAAAGCCGCTGATGGTGATGCGCTTGCGTTGGCTGGCCGCCTATGGATGCAAATATTGAGCGGCAGCGGAGCGCTACAATGCGGTGGGCGAGGCAGTTGGTGAAGCACCAACGGCCTCGGGGGTGGAGGTGCGACGATGTGCTCGATGAAGTAGCCCCGATGAGGTGGGAGACGGCGTCGGTGAAGCACACCTGATGCGGTGGAAATCAGTGTCCGTGAAGCACGTCGGCTGCGACGGCCGATGTTGTCCGTGGACCATCCGGTGCGGTGGACGAGGGTGTAGATGAGGTAGTTCAGGCGTGGTGGTGAAGCGCGACTATCATCTTCATCATCGTCATCAGGTACAGAGGAGGAGAAAGATGCGAGACGAGGGGCGATTCAAATTTTGCTTGGGTGGCGGAGAATTATAGATTTGAGTGCTCTGGGTGCGGAAGGGGACGGGAGAAAAGCAGGATTTTGCAGGGCTGGAATTCGGGCCGCCAGATATTTCAATCCGAAACATGGAGGCGCGAAGTTTTTGGCTGTTGTTCTTTTTTTTGTGTGGACGGGGGTGCTAACGTCTGTATGACACACGCCACCACCATGACACGACCATGGTCTACCTGGTGTGCCAACAATTGAGAATGCAAAATAATCTTTTTTTCATTGGCAAACGAATCTGTATGTGTTACCATGCATGTGTTTTCCTTGCAAATAATTAGTCCATCTAAACGAGATACTAGTATTTAATTAACAATGAGTTCTTTGAATTAGAGTGTGTTTGTGACACAGCGATCTCAAGTTCTAATGTGGACTTCGCATTTCATGGTACCCACGCTAAGTTTTTGAATGAAAATTCATATGTCTAAGGTGAACACTATGGTTCCCCCCCCCCCCCCCCCCCCCCCCCCCCCCCCCCCCCCCCCCCCCCCCCCCCCCCCCCCCCCCCCCCCCCCCCCCCCCCCCCCCCCCCCCCCCCCCCCCCCCCCCCCCCCCCCCCCCCCCCCCCCCCCCCCCCCCCCCCCCCCCCCCCCCCCCCCCCCCCCCCCCCCCCCCCCCCCCCCCCCCCCCCCCCCCCCCCCCCCCCCCCCCCCCCCCCCCCCCCCCCCCCCCCCCCCCCCCCCCCCCCCCCCCCCCCCCCCCCCCCCCCCCCCCCCCCCCCCCCCCCCCCCCCCCCAAGCACCTTATAGAGATATTGGTTTCTGATAGACACTCATTCTTTCTCTCCATGTTCTGATCTATAATCTCTCAAATACACAACCCCCTTCCCCCACACTATCAACAAACGTATTTCTCTCACACAACCGCCATTGCACTCCATGCCGAGCTCTCTCTGTCCCTCTCACCCTCTCTCGCAAGATACATACATTCCCTCTCTAGATCCCCCTCTCGTGCACACGCACAAAAATTGTCTATCTAGGTCACCTTCTCTAGACCGTCTCACTCTTTCAACCACACGGTGGTGCTCACTCGCTCAATATCTCTCTCTCTTCATCTAAGTCTCGATTAACCTCGCTTTCGCTCACACACAAATGATATATCTCCCTGTTTGGGCCTCGAGCAACACAGTCCATACTGTCTCACACAGATTGTCTATCTAGGTCACTCTTTCCAAACCGTCTCATGCTTTCGACCGCATGGCAGCCCACACTCGCTCAATCTCTATCACTCTTTATGTATGTCTCAATTGACCTCGCTTTCTCCTACACACGAACGACATATCTCCCTGTTAGGGCCTAGATCGACATATTGTATACTCTCTCATGCACATTGTCTATCTAGGTGACTCTCCAACTCATCTCACTCTTTTGATCACATGGCAGCCCACGTTCGCTCGATCCCTCTCTCTTTATCTATGTATCGATTGACCTTGCTTTCTCTCACACACAAATGTTATATCTCCATGTCTGGGCCTCGATCCACACTATGTATACTCTTTCATGCACATTGTCTATGTAGGTCAATCTCTCAAGATCTCTCTTACAGCCCTCACTCTACCCAAAAGCTCAATTGCACGATATCTCTCTTTTGGCCGAAAGTCAGGCCACACTCACTCTATATCTCTATATCTCTATATATCTATGTCTCGATTGACCTCGCTTTCTTGTGTCATCTCTCCCACACATAGACGCTACCTCTCCATCTCTCAGAGAGCCGGAGCTACTTACAATGCCATGGGGACTATGCCTCCAACCTTGGATTAATGTGTTAATGCATTTATTTAGGAGGGTTTAGATTAGTTTTTTTTCTAACATTTTGCCCACAAGTACTCCAAACACCGTTGCCCCACCCCCGCCCCTCCCCCAATTGATTCCCTCTAGCTCTGTCACCGCTCTCTCATACGCTCTTTGGCACTTTCCCCGTCGCAACATGGTATTTTTTGCAGAAAAAACTCTCATGTTTTCTGCAATTATTACAAACAAGCTAAAAACTACACACCCGAGGTCCACCTGTCATGGAACAAATTTTGACCCATAAATTAAAAAGCTACAAACTACACACCGGGGGATCCACCTGTCATGGAACAAATTTGGACCCGTATAAATTTAAAATGAAAAGAACGAGGATCGAACAGGCGACCTGGTCCTTCTAGGTGCACGTCAATAGCCAACATAGTACCAACGTTTGTTGTATCTTTAATGGATAACATGTTTTTATATTACTTTCAGTGGATTTGTGGGACCGACTTGCTAGCACATGATCCCTCTTCGTTTAGCCACTTACTGGTGGGTCTCATGTTTGCTCTCTCTCTCACTCTCTCTCCTCCCCTTCTACATTTAGATGCATGGGCAAACACAACGAACGCACGAGCCAGTAAACATGATGCGCCACCCGGGGTAGATGACATCGACCATATTTTAACGCATTCACAAGTTACGGCACCTGTTTCACCTACTAGTATTTTACAAGTTTTGGAACAAAAGTGACCGTGACAGACAAGTTCTGGCATCCGTGGTGTATTGATACGTCTCCAACGTATCTATAATTTTTGTTTGTTCCATGCTGTTATATTATCATTCTTGGATGTTTTACAATCATTTTATAATAATTTTATATCATTTTTTGGTACTAACCTATTGACATAGTGCCAAGTGCCAGTTGCTGTTTTATGCTTGTTTTTTACATCGCAGGAAATCAAAACCAAACGGAGTCTAAACACAGCGAAACTTTTTGTGGATTTTTTCTGGACTAGAAGACACAAGATGAGCCGAAGAAGTACTAGAGGGGTGCTCCGAGGGTGGCACAACCCACCTGGGCGCGCCTGGGGGCTCAGGCGCGCCCTGGTGGGTTGTGCCCACCTCGGTGGCCTCCTCCACCGCCTCTTTGCTCTATAAGTACCCCAATATTCCAGAAACCCTAGGGGAGTCGACGAAAATCAATTCAAGCCGCAGCAAGTTCCAGAACCACCAGATCCAATCTAGACACCATCACGGAGGGGTTCATCATCATCATTGGTGCCTCTCCGATGATGCGTGAGTAGTTCATTGTAGACCTATGGGTCCATAATTAGTAGCTAGATGGCTTCCTCTCTCTCTCTCTCTTTTGATTCTCAATACAATGGTATCTTGGAGATCTATTTGATGTAACTCTTTTTGCGGTGTGTTTGTTCGGATTCGATGAACTTTGAGTTTATGATCAGATCTATGTTTTTATCCATGAAAGTTATTTGAATCTTCTTTGATCTCTTATATGCATGATTACTTATAGCCTCGTACTTCTTCTCTGAATCTTTGGTTTAGTTAGGCCAACTAGAACGATTTTTCTTGCCATGGGAAGAGGTGCTTTGTGATGGGTTCGATCTTACGGTGCTTGATCCCAGTGACAGAAGGGGAACCGACACATATGTGTCTTTGCTATTAAGGATAACAAGATGGGGTCTATTCCTACATAAATAGATCTTGTCTACATCATGTCATCGTTCTTATTGCATTACTCCGTTTCTCCATCAACTTAATACACTAGATGCATGCTGGATAGCAGTCGATGTGTGGACAGTAATAGTAGTAGATGCAGGCAGGAGTCGGTCTACTAATCTTGGACGTGATGTTTATATAATGATCATTACCTAGATATCTTCATGAGTATTTGAAGTTCTATCAATTGCCCAACAGTAATTTGTTTACCCGTCGTATGCTATTTTTCTCGAGAGAAGCCACTAGTGAAATCTACGGCCCCCGGGTCTCTTCTTTATTATATTTGCCTTCACGATCTATTTTTATTTTCTTTTATTTTTAGATCTATTAATCCAAAAATACAAAAATACCTTGCTGCAATTTATTCTTATTTATTTTATCTCGCATTCCCGTGAGATCTATTTATCCAATCTATTACAATTTTACCTATCTTTTTACCCGTGAGGGATTGATAACCCCTCTCTTACGTCGGGTTTCAAGTATTTGTTGTTTGTGTGCAGGAGTTGTTTATGTGGTGTTGTGTGGTTCTCCTACTGGTTCAATAACCTTGGTCTCATCACTGAGGGAAATACCTACCGTAGCTATGATGCATCATCCCTTCCTCTTTGGGGAAATACCGACGTAGTTCAAGCCGCATCAAAAGGAATTTCTGGCGTTGTTGCCGGGGAGATATCATCAACATCTACCAGGTTCCTAATCACAAATCTCATCTCCTTGCAATTTACATCATTTTCCATTTTCCTCTCATTTTCCTCTCTCCCACTTCACAAACATTTGCTGTTTTATTCGCCCTCTTTTTCTCGTTCGCTGTTTTCTCGTCAGATCTGTTTTTGAGTGAAATCTTGTTATGTAGTCACAATAACTCAAGAGGACAACAAGTTGTGTGATTTCTCCAATACCAACAACAATGATTTTGTTAGCACTCCGATTGCTCCTCCCGCCACTAGTGCGGAGTCTTGTGATATTAATGCCACTTTGCTGAATCTTGTTATGAAAGATCAATTTTCCGGTACTCCTAATGAGGATGCCGCATCCCATCTTAACACATTCGTGGAATTATGCGATATGAGAAAGAAAAAAGATGTGGACAATGGTATTGTGAAGTTGAAATTATTCCCGTATTTTTGCGAGGTCGTGCAAAAATTTGGTTTTCTTCTTTGCCTCGCAATAGTACCGATTCTTGGGATAAGTGCAAGGATTCTTTTATTACTAAGTATTTTTCGCCACGAAAATTATTTCCATTAGAACCCAGATCATGAATTTAAAGCAACTTGAACATGACCATGTTGCACAATCTTGGGAAAGGATGAAATAAATGCTAAGGAATTGCCCAACTCATGGGTTAAATCTTTGGATGATCATACAAAACTTTTATGCGGGATTGAATTTATTTTCTCGTAATCTCTTAGACTCCGCCGCGGGTGGTACTTTTATGGAAATTACTTTGGGTGAAGCCACCATATTGCTTGATAATATTATGGCAAATTATTCGCAATGGCATACCGAAAGAGCTCCTACTAGTAAAAAAGTTAATTCGGTTGAAGAAATTTCTTCTTTGAGTGAAAAAGTTGATGCTCTTATGAAATTGGTTGCTAATAAAAGTGCTCCTATTGATTTTAATGATGTGCCTTTGTCTACTTTGATTGAGCAAAATAGTGATGCCATAGATGTGAATTTATCTCGCAAAACAATTTCAATAACAATGCTTATAGAGGTAATTTTAATCCTAGGCCTTTTCCTAGTAATTCCTCTAATAATTATGGTAATCCTTCTTATAATAATAATAGGAACACCTCTGATCTTGAGAACAATATTAAAGAATTTATCAATACGCAAAAAGATTTCAATGCCACAATAGAAGAAACACTGAATAAGATTGATGATATGTCTAGAAGTATTGATAGAATTTCTCTTGATGTAGAAAATCTCAAGATGAAAATTTTTGTGCCTAAGGTTGAGGAATCAATTAAGGCTCTTTATGTTTCTATGGATGAAAGTAAGAAAAGAACCGCTATGCTTAGAGCTAGAAGAGAATTTTTAGAAAAACCGTTTTCTAGTGATTGCTTTCATAAATGTGGTGAAGATCTTAAAATGATTGGTGTTTCTTCTATTGATCCTTTGTTTAGTAAAATTAAGATGGATAATAAAGGGACTGAAGAAGAGTCAACTTTAGCTAGAAGGTGTCCCAATAATTCAGAGGGTGAAAATCTTGTTGAGAAAGTTGATAAAAGTGGGTTTGAAGAGGTCAAAACTTCAACTAGTGATGGGCCCACTCTTTTGGATTACAAAGACTTTTATTATGATAATTGCTCTTTGATTTATTGTATTCGCCGAAACAGAATTGAATCGACATTTTGGCAAAACATAGGCAACTCATGTCACCCACATTTCAACAAATACACAATATAGGCAACTCACATGCCACACACAATTCGGTATATTCTCATATCGCGCATATATACTTTCGGTCCTATCGCACGCACACTTTTATTTGCTCACCTATGTGTCGAGAGGGATATCGAGCACCTTCTTAATTGGCTAGTAGCTCTAGATAGTGAGGTACCTACATATAGCTCTAACTAGCTATGGAGAGAGGGCTAGTGGAGATGGGTGGATGGCAAAGAAAGAGAGATGGAGGAGGGAGGTCATTAATTAATGGAGGTGGGTGGAGGGGCAAAGAAAGAAAGAGGGAGGAGGGAGGGCATTAATGGAGGGGGTGGTGGAGGGGCAAAGAAGAGGGGGAGGAGGGGGAGAATTGAAAGGAACAAGCAAGTGCAAGAGGAGGGAGAGAAAGGAAGGGGGAGGAAGAAGAGGGGGAGAAGGTGGTAGGTATTTTGGCTCGCGAGCAAAGCAATAGCGCTGGCTACCAATGCGCGCTACAGCTATGATCACCAGCCAAAATATCTATTGCTAAAGTTCCACTAGCTATAGCACCGGGAGGAAAAACACGCTACTGGTAAAAGTTTACACATAGAAGAAATAACAGTAGCGTGTTTCTGAGAACAGGCGCTACAAGTCTGGATTTAACAGTAGCGCTGGGTAGACGACCGACGCTGCTAATATTTATTAACCTGGTGGTGTGGTGTGGCACACTTACCAGTAGCATGCCCAAGAGAAACCAACGCTCCTGCTATGCCATACCAGTAGCACGCTTTGTACCCAGCGCTACTGGTAATTACCAGTAGCGTGGGGGCGCAAACAAACGCTACTGGTAAACTTCTATGTATAAGCATTTTCCTAGTAGTGCGCGCTTAATGCGCGGATTGGACGTGCGTCAGCGGGAACCGCCATGATTACAGATTGCGGCAGAGGATTATGGTAGTTGTTCTCCGCCACATGTGTCGATGAACGTTTTTGGGCCTAGCCGAACGATGTCTCAGGTGCGTGTGTGGCCCAGGCCTCGGGGCACCTATCGGTGCACTAAGAGCGGGGTCCTTAGTACCCCTGACTTGTGTACAAACAATGGCAGCATCCTCGGCAATGGGCCTTGACGGGTACTGACTCAAGCTTGAGAGGCAGCTCTTCGAGAGGTCAAAGAGTGCACCAAGAAGACCAAGACAAACTACATAAATGAAGTACAAGAATTTGGCCCTTGCCGAGAAGGCAGTACCCACAAGACGAAGGACCGGCAGGAGCTGGACCCAGCAAGGCTTCACCTACCACTAGCGCTCCACCTCACCGAGCTGGTAGTCACCCATCGGTCAGGTGTCAAGCCCGCAGGCGGTTTGGTGAGGCTTGTCGGGCATGTTGCAGCTGTTGGAGGAGGAATCACCCTTATCGACACCCGTCCTAATGGCGTGTCAACGTAATAGAGAGGTGGTTGGGTAAGCGGTGCAGCAGCCTTGCCGGTATTCATCCTCCTCATGACACCTAGCGATGCATTTAATGTGTTTTGTCCTAACTAGCAGAGTTAGGTATGACAGTTGAGTTCCTATCTAATCATCATGTAATGACCCTTTTCCACGGTGGTAACCCCTAGAGCTATAAAAGGAGGGCCAAGGCAACCTCTACAGCGGTTCGAACCCTTAGCAACCCCACGCATACGTACCTGTGTAGCAGCCTCTCTTTGCACCTTGCCGGGAGAGAGCGCTCCGTGTACTCGTGCACACAACCAATCAATACAACAAAAGCAGGAGTTGGGTTTTACACTTCTTAGCGGCCCGAACCTGGGTAAAAACTGCTGCGTCCCTCGCCGTTCATGCTCTTTGCGCCGGGTGCACCCCCCTTGCCGAACCAGAAAGGGACTACATCGTCCCATAGATCATCGGCTCCACACCAACATCTTTGGCGTGCTGGGCAGGGGCCGCACCAGAGAGAACCAAGGCGACGAGCGGCACGTCGACTTCATCGAGTTCAGCATCTTCTTCACCTTTCAGGGCGCCCAAGAAGAAGGGCTCCATGATGGCCAAACCTTCAATGTCCAAACTCCCACCACACGCGTCTACGGGCGGCGCAGGTGGCGTCGCCACTGCAAACGATGCGGGCATCACGATGGGCACGGCCGGCACAGGAGGTGAGGTCGTTGTGCCCGCTACGGCGGAGACGCCGGAGGCGGAAATCTGCCTCGACCCTCCCGTGGAGATAGCAACAATGGCGCGGGTGGCACAGGCGTGCGGCCCCCGCCTCCTCGGCGCACCGGCGAGTGTGGTCATCAGATTGATCACATTCGGCCGAGCAGAGGCCGCGATTTTCCTGCTACAATAGCAGTGATCGTACTACTTCTGAATGAATGTCGAAGATGGGAGGCATCCCGGGCAACAAGGCATGCGTGATTAACCCAGTCCTCGACGAGCCTGCACCCAGCATCACGGGTGCCCACCTTGTAGGGTTGGGTGCCTGGCAGCATCGCGGGTCGTGGCAAGTTCGTTGGGTATCCGCCAGGGCTGGCAGGCCCGAGTCATTGCAAGGATGTCGTGACAAGATGTCCACTTCACATTTCCCCGACCAAATTCTCACCACATAGCGAATTTTTGTACATATTCTAGGTATGAATAAAAGAGTTCCTCGTGTGCAAGATTTCCGGGGGGATAGGGGAAGGGTCTTCAATCCCTCACAACAAAGATGACGGCAGAAAGGAAAAGCTAAGTTGGAAAATTTTCAACTCCACATTCCTTAATTATTTTTTGCGATTCCCTTTGTTTTAACTTGACGTTTTATTAGAAACCTACATGTGAAGGAACCCTACCATGATTATTGGCGCCCATGTTTGTTTTGAGTCCGCTCAACAGTTCAGGTGGCTACATTGAAAACGTCGAACGGCAGCTTGCCGGTGGCAGTACTACCAGCAGGCTGCTAGGGATCCGTTCCCAAAGCGCTCACGGCTAGTGTTTGCCCCGGCAAGGTTCCAACATGCGTAGGGTGCCCAATTATACAAGGACAAAATGCAAAGCAAATCAAAGGGATAGCATACGTTCATACATACATTTAAAGTCATATTACATTGCAAAAGTGGCGTCGACCTAACATAAGGTCGAATGTATCTTTCGCATGGCAGCGCGACAATGGATGCGATGATGGGCCTACTCAGTATGATCGCCCTGGACACTAGGAACATTCAGGACCCTGTTGGTGAAAGGGGCGACGATCTTGTCGGTGGCGGTGATATCGGTGTTCGCCGACAGCTTCTTGAAGAGCTTGGAGATGTCGAGCCCTGGGTTATGATGGACCAGGTTGAGCAGCACAGCATAGAGTATGTTGCGGGCGAACTGCCAGGACTCATTGGCGAAGGAGGCATTCTTGCCGTCATTATACGTCTTCAACGCTTCAATCAGACCATCGAAGAACTTGGTCAGTCTGGCACTGGCGACCACATGATCATTCGCGGTGAAGCTCCAGCTCTTCATGTCCATGTGTATCAACTGAGAAGTGAGGTGCTCCGCCGTGTCAACCAGTTTCTCTGTCCACAGGGAGTGCATCTTCTGCAGCTCCCCATGCTTGTTCTCGACATCCTTCCAGAGGATTTCCTTGGTAGCCAGCTTCTCCGCCAAAACTCTGTCCCACTCTTTGGGGGATTCAAGATTCTTCTCCACGCCGGCAAGTTTGGATTTTAGGTCCTGAACCGCGTCATTGGCGGTGGTGAGTTCTTAGCCCTTGGACGAGAGCTGCGTCTGCAGCTCCTCTATGACAAGAGTTGTTTTCTATGCCTCGGTCTTGAGGGCCTCGACTTCCTTGCTACTAACGGTGAGCTCTTCCTTCAACTTGCCCGCCTATCCTCCAGGTCTGCCTTGGTGGAGACAACAATTGCAGCCTCATCAGCAACTTCTTTAAGCTTGGCGTTGAGCAGCGCTTCGCGCTCCGTCAACTTGTTGTCTCGGGCTGATGCTTTCTCTCTAGTGGAATCTAGCTTCACCTCTTGGCTCTGGAGCATGCGGGGTCGGTCGTTGTACCATGTACGTAGCTCTTCAGCTTTCTCCTTCGATTGTTGATCAATCGAGTCCATAGATTTGCGCTCCGCTTGAGCTTGCTTCCACCTCTTGCCATACCTGTCCTGGACGCCCTTGAACCCAATGGCCATGGCCTGCAAGAAGGCAAAGTCTTCGTGTTCATTGGCAATGTCGTCGGCTTCTATGGATTTCTAAGCCAAGATCTATGCAATCTCTTCATAAAAACTTTGTCCCACGGCCCCAGACGAGCTGGGGGCTCCAAGTCCATGTTGAGGAACACTCAATCCCGTATAACTTGATGGGTTCTGTGAGGTGGCGGCTGCCAGTGTTTGCTTTGCGGGGGCAGGAGTGACATCCACAACAAGTGCCTCGTCCACATCCATCTTGGCAGGATCAGGCCCGCTGCCGTGGGGCTCCTCTAGTTCTGTGGGGGTTCATGGAGATCCCCGACCACCTGCTCAGCACCCTCTGCCGTGGCAATCTTGGTAGCCTCCTCCGCAGCAGCCTTCGCAATATCTGACACTGCCTCGAAGACTTCACTTTCTTCAGGAGAAATTGGGGATGTGGATCAGAGCGAGGAACTAGGTTCAAATAGCAAGTTCAAGGCGAGAAAAATAAGAATCCCAGGAAAGTGTGGTATGATGAGAAGATTACCTGTCGGTACTTGTTGTGGGGGGCATCCCTCCCCCGACAGCTTGTGTTGCCGGTGCGTTGCCTTCGACAGTTGTCATTGGCGAGGTGGTACTAGCGCAGACAGGATCGTCGGTGGAAGCCCTTGTTGGAGTGGCACTTTTCAGAACGGTGGTTGATGGGTACCCCATGATGGGATCCGCTTCTTGGCATTCCTCCTCTTGGTAGGCCTCTCCCGTCTCCTTGTCAGATCCGTTAGGAGGGACCTCGGTACTGGCACTAGATGATGGGGCAGGTGGAGCATCCCCTCATGCGGGCTGGACTGGGGGCTGGTGATCGTAGCAACGGCCGCTGGCGTCCCTTGCCCGGCACCAGCCGGGGAGCTTCGCCCCTCTGAAATTTTGGTGCATTTTGCCCGCTGTACCAGTGTTTTTTCATCCTTGGAAGACAAGAGATAGTCACAACAGGATAACAGTTGAGCAAGTCAAAGCTTGCTTGGGAGAAGACAAATATTTACTTACTCTTTAGCCCCTGGAAGACTAAGTAGAAATACTACTTGTGCATCCAAAATCCTTAAACCCAGTTTTTCCATATGAGTCCACCATACCTACCTATATGTGGTATTTCCGTGCCGTTCTAAATAAATTTGTATGTGCCAACTCTAATTTCCAAAATGAATTTCATTTTTGTGTGCCCGTACCGCTCATGAAGCAGCAGGGGGTGGCCAATATTTTTCCATGCTAGATATGTTATTCTCGATGAGTGTTTATTCACTTGTCATTGCAGGAGAGTATGGCAGTAATAGGGATGCCCAGTCTTGAAATGAAAAAGAAATTTACTTTATGTTGTCAAATAATGAATTCCTGGAAAGTGTTGGTATGGAAGGCACCCGTGGATACGGCTAGCCATGGATTGTGAAAGAATGGTGGAAGAAGGAATAAACTTTATTTTATGTTTGGGAACCGCCTATGATGTATCTAGCATGGAAAGTATTGGGAACTACTTGGTCGTTTTCGTTGACAGGAAAAGCATGCCTCTCAAAAAAATCATCTCTCAATTTAAGCTTGAGCTCTGGCACCTCACTGGTACGCGTCGGTGCTATACGAACGGTTTTTAACCCCTTTCCACGACGGAATTTGGAACCGTCGCCAAGTGAGTGTGGGCGATAGGGGGTCCTTCTCACAAGACCCAAAAACCATCAGGGATAGGGAGCCAAGATGCATACACTACAAAAAAATATACACTTCCATGATGATACGTGTTTATCATAGTAGGTCACGTTTTCTGTCATGCATGTACATCCATGATGATTTTATGACAGAATCAAGATAGTCATACCTGTGCTATCGTAGAAGTGTTCCATGACATTACCAAAATTATCATCACAGAAGTGTCCACTTCCATGACCATAAATCGCGCATCACAGAAGTGCTTTCGTCAAGGGTGACCGACACGTGGCATCCACCATAACGGGTACCGTTAAGCTATCGGGTTCCGGTTTGGATCCGATAACCCGTTAACAGCCCGGACCAATGGGGATTTTCCACGTGTAAAATTGTCATTGGCCGGAGGAAACACGTGTTGGCTCACTGTTGGGACAGATGTCATCCACTCATTGGACAGGAGGCGCCTATGATAGGTCGACACGTGGCACGGCCCAACAGGGGCCAATTCTAGTGAAAAAGGCCGGCCCTGTAAAAATTAGCAGGCCAGCTCATATAAGGCCTACTTGTGTCAGGTCCATTTAAGCCCACGGCCCATACGAGATGTGCCAATTCGGCCCATCAATGGCCCGTTAACAATTTGACACCATTGCAGCCCATCGTCAGTTCGAGGCCATTAACAGCCCGCTATATATTTGGGCTCAATATCGGCCCGGTGTTTGTTTCGGCTTGTTAACGGCCCATTCAAGGGATGGGCAATTTTCAGGATGTACATCTTTCGGCCTTTTAGCAACCCATTTAAGTGTTGGGCCAATTTCCGGCCTGGTGTGTCTTTCAGCCTGTTGATGACCCATAAATGAGTTGGGCCATTTGAAGTCGGACCTGAGTTTTGGCCTTTTAACGGCCCATGTTCTTCATGGTTCAATACCAGCCTGATTTCTCTTTCGGCCTGCTAAAGGCCCAAAACACAGTTGGGCCATTTACAGTACGACCTGACTTTCGGCCTCTTAGCGGCCCATGCTCTTCATGGTCCAGTACGATCCCGCTGTCTCTTTCGGCCTGCTAAAGGCCCACAGTATAGTTGAGCCATATGTAGCCCGACCTTAGTATCGGCCTGTTAACGGCCCGTGAAATCAAATGGGCCCACCTATTGCCCGCTTCGATGTTAGCCTGTTAACGACCCGGGAGGTAACAGCGTCGACCATTAACTTTCGTCCTGGTAACGGCCCATTAACTTAATGGGCCCACTAAAGTTCGTACATGTCTTTAGGCCCAATTAGATAATTTGAGCCCATTACAACGAGCAATTATGCATAGGACCAAAAGCGATCAAGCAAAGGTACGGCATACCAGGAAAAACGTTGCACATCCAGCATATATTACAGGAAATTACATCCACTGGGCAATCAAAGATTGATGCCAGTGCAAATAAATGAACAGAACCTAACGATCTACAATGTCACAATCTGCAACCTCAGCGCGGATGACGGCCATAAGCATGTGGGCAAGTTCTTGCTGCTTTGCTACACTATCTCTGAAAACATTGATCAGTTGTTGTTGCGCACGAATGTGCACCTCTGATTCCTCCACCATTTTCATCATTGCTTCAGCCATTAATTGGTTCACAAACATACATTTTTTCCGTTGCATTCGAGACAGAGGAAACTGAACAGATTCAGATGGATATTTTGGCAGGCTTGTATTATTCATAGTGGAGAGTGTCTGGACCACTGCATCATAACATAAATTAGGAGGGGAACCGAACAAATTAATCAAGAGTTATTGCCATATTACCTGGCCTAGATTTATTGGAAAGAAACAATGGGGTTGCCTTGCTGTTTTCAGAGTTTGTCTTCTTATCTTCAGCAGCCTGCACCAAATTAACACACTAGTATTGCTATCATTGGCCAGGTCAGATAATAGGAAAGCAGCATTGATACAACAAACGTTTGGGCAACCAGACCACACCAGCCTACACCAAATTAACACAATATGGCATAGCTATCATCAGCCAGGTAAGGTAATACAAAAGCAACATTGACACAATGAATGAATGGGCAACCAGAGCAGCACTACAATTCAGTAATGTGCATGATATCAGATAGTACACTCATGCAGCTCAATATGCAAAAATACCAGGCAGTTTTCCTTACAAAAATCAACATTGTCGCCTTTGCTACAACTAAATTTAGATCAGATAAAGGTTGGATTCACGCCGATTAACAAAATACATGCTAATGTAAAAATATAGTGATATACAACAGGTACTTACATTGGAGCACAGAGAATTCCCGCAAGATACTTTCCTCAAATACGATCCCAATGGAGGAAGTCTTCTATCATTTAACCTTATTTTCTAAAAGAGATATGGGTAAGAAACATGCAGAAAATATGATCAGAATGCAATAAAATTTCATGATGCGAGGATACGAACATGCTTCTTAGAATGGAGTTGACAAATTTTTGCTGGACTGGAGCGGACTAGTTCTTTGGCCACTAGAATCTGCTTATTATCAGTGGGAGTTGGGTTTCTCTGTGCTGGAGAAGTATCTATGAAAACTGGAGTTGGTTTATTATCTCCTGGCGTTTGGATCTTTTGCAAAGACCTGGTTTGTAACCCTTCAGATTCTAACATAGCCGTCTTCCCCTTGCATGCCTTATATAGAAGAATGGTGCTTCAATTATAAAACATGCTACAACAGAGATGGAATAGGTACAGAAGAATAGAAAGGCATGGCATATTGACATGTATTCCCTCCATTCGGAAATAAATGGATGGATCTAGGCGTATTTCAGTTCTAGATACATCCATTTTTATCCATTTCTGTGACATGTAATCTGGATGGAGGGAGTATGATGTAAGAGCTAGGGATACGACAGGACAACAGTGTAAAAAAACACTACTTGAATGTAAAACTCTATGCTAGCGGAATACATACAGAAAAACACTAAGGCAACATATGCGTGTATGATTGGGAAACTAAGATGGCATTGCAAGAGACCACTAGAACAGCACTTCAATGTAAAAAAAGAACATGGTATGGGGGGGGGGGGGGGGGGGGGGGGGGGGGGGGGGGGGGGGGGGGGGGGGGGGGGGGGGGGGGGGGGGGGGGGGGGGGGGGGGGGGGGGGGGGGGGGGGGGGGGGGGGGGGGGGGGGGGGGGGGGGGGGGGGGGGGGGGGGGGGGGGGGGGGGGGGGGGGGGGGGGGGGGGGGGGGGGGGGGGGGGGGGGGGGGGGGGGGGGGGGGGGGGGGGGGGGGGGGGGGGGGGGGGGGGGGGGGGGGGGGGGGGGGGGGGGGGGGGGGGGGGGGGGGGGGGGGGGGGGGGGGGGGGGGGGGGGGGGGGGGGGGGGGGGGGGGGGGGGGGGGGGGGGGGGGGGGGGGGGGGGGGGGGGGGGGGGGGGGGGGGGGGGGGGGGGGGGGGGGGGGGGGGGGGGGGGGGGGGGGGGGGGGGGGGGGGGGGGGGGGGGGGGGGGGGGGGGGGGGGGGGGGGGGGGGGGGGGGGGGGGGGGGGGGGGGGGGGGGGGGGGGGGGGGGGGGGGGGGGGGGGGGGGGGGGGGGGGGGGGGGGGGGGGGGGGGGGGGGGGGGGGGGGGGGGGGGGGGGGGGGGGGGGGGGGGGGGGGGGGGGGGGGGGGGGGGGGGGGGGGGGGGGGGGGGGGGGGGGGGGGGGGGGGGGGGGGGGGGGGGGGGGGGGGGGGGGGGGGGGGGGGGGGGGGGGGGGGGGGGGGGGGGGGGGGGGGGGGGGGGGGGGGGGGGGGGGGGGGGGGGGGGGGGGGGGGGGGGGGGGGGGGGGGGGGGGGGGGGGGGGGGGGGGGGGGGGGGGGGGGGGGGGGGGGGGGGGGGGGGGGGGGGGGGGGGGGGGGGGGGGGGGGGGGGGGGGGGGGGGGGGGGGGGGGGGGGGGGGGGGGGGGGGGGGGGGGGGGGGGGGGGGGGGGGGGGGGGGGGGGGGGGGGGGGGGGGGGGGGGGGGGGGGGGGGGGGGGGGGGGGGGGGGGGGGGGGGGGGGGGGGGGGGGGGGGGGGGGGGGGGGGGGGGGGGGGGGGGGGGGGGGGGGGGGGGGGGGGGGGGGGGGGGGGGGGGGGGGGGGGGGGGGGGGGGGGGGGGGGGGGGGGGGGGGGGGGGGGGGGGGGGGGGGGGGGGGGGGGGGGGGGGGGGGGGGGGGGGGGGGGGGGGGGGGGGGGGGGGGGGGGGGGGGGGGGGGGGGGGGGGGGGGGGGGGGGGGGGGGGGGGGGGGGGGGGGGGGGGGGGGGGGGGGGGGGGGGGGGGGGGGGGGGGGGGGGGGGGGGGGGGGGGGGGGGGGGGGGGGGGGGGGGGGGGGGGGGGGGGGGGGGGGGGGGGGGGGGGGGGGGGGGGGGGGGGGGGGGGGGGGGGGGGGGGGGGGGGGGGGGGGGGGGGGGGGGGGGGGGGGGGGGGGGGGGGGGGGGGGGGGGGGGGGGGGGGGGGGGGGGGGGGGGGGGGGGGGGGGGGGGGGGGGGGGGGGGGGGGGGGGGGGGGGGGGGGGGGGGGGGGGGGGGGGGGGGGGGGGGGGGGGGGGGGGGGGGGGGGGGGGGGGGGGGGGGGGGGGGGGGGGGGGGGGGGGGGGGGGGGGGGGGGGGGGGGGGGGGGGGGGGGGGGGGGGGGGGGGGGGGGGGGGGGGGGGGGGGGGGGGGGGGGGGGGGGGGGGGGGGGGGGGGGGGGGGGGGGGGGGGGGGGGGGGGGGGGGGGGGGGGGGGGGGGGGGGGGGGGGGGGGGGGGGGGGGGGGGGGGGGGGGGGGGGGGGGGGGGGGGGGGGGGGGGGGGGGGGGGGGGGGGGGGGGGGGGGGGGGGGGGGGGGGGGGGGGGGGGGGGGGGGGGGGGGGGGGGGGGGGGGGGGGGGGGGGGGGGGGGGGGGGGGGGGGGGGGGGGGGGGGGGGGGGGGGGGGGGGGGGGGGGGGGGGGGGGGGGGGGGGGGGGGGGGGGGGGGGGGGGGGGGGGGGGGGGGGGGGGGGGGGGGGGGGGGGGGGGGGGGGGGGGGGGGGGGGGGGGGGGGGGGGGGGGGGGGGGGGGGGGGGGGGGGGGGGGGGGGGGGGGGGGGGGGGGGGGGGGGGGGGGGGGGGGGGGGGGGGGGGGGGGGGGGGGGGGGGGGGGGGGGGGGGGGGGGGGGGGGGGGGGGGGGGGGGGGGGGGGGGGGGGGGGGGGGGGGGGGGGGGGGGGGGGGGGGGGTGAGCGTGCGACCTATCCGGCGGCCCGGTGAAGTAGGAAGCTCCAGCTGCCGAGTCGGTGAGGCCATTGCAGTTGCGGTGGCTACTAGCGGCAGGGAAGCAGAGATGTCGCAACGGTCGACGGCTATAGGGAAGCAGCGCCGGGGCTCTGGACGGATCCGAAGTTGGAGTCGCTCCGGCGCCATCAACAACGGCGGGGGTGAATCGGCTCCGTTATGGTTCATGCGGCTATCGTCGAGGCAGCTCTGGCAGCACGGAGTAAGAGGCACACGACCCAGTGCACGATGGCAAATGGACAGCGTCTCCGGCATTAGGGAGGAGGGCGGCTGTGAATTTGGTGCGGTGGGAGTGCCATGGAGGAGGGGCTGAGGTTTCGCGGCTGGGGAGAAGGGAGCTTCCGGGGAGATGGTGATTTGGCGCCCATGAGGTATGAATGGGGAATTGGGAGGTGAACCATGTCTTACGGACGCATTTGTCTGAAATGTGTGTGTGTGGGGGGGGGGGGGGGGGGGGGGGGGGGGGGGGGGGGGGGGGGGGGGGGGGGGGGGGGGGGGGGGGGGGGGGGGGGGGGGGGGGGGGGGGGGGGGGGGGGGGGGGGGGGGGGGGGGGGGGGGGGGGGGGGGGGGGGGGGGGGGGGGGGGGGGGGGGGGGGGGGGGGGGGGGGGGGGGGGGGGGGGGGGGGGGGGGGGGGGGGGGGGGGGGGGGGGGGGGGGGGGGGGGGGGGGGGGGGGGGGGGGGGGGGGGGGGGGGGGGGGGGGGGGGGGGGGGGGGGGGGGGGGGGGGGGGGGGGGGGGGGGGGGGGGGGGGGGGGGGGGGGGGGGGGGGGGGGGGGGGGGGGGGGGGGGGGGGGGGGGGGGGGGGGGGGGGGGGGGGGGGGGGGGGGGGGGGGGGGGGGGGGGGGGGGGGGGGGGGGGGGGGGGGGGGGGGGGGGGGGGGGGGGGGGGGGGGGGGGGGGGGGGGGGGGGGGGTCGAATCGACTTGGTAAGGTAGACGTGGATGCTCATTCTCCCAAAATTTGAACAAACCATTAAACACCCTCTGCTCGGTGGAATTCGCCCAAGCAAATAAATGGGAGACGCGAAATTACCGGCCTATGTGGGACACACATCAATTGGCCCGTTGTACATCAAGGGTAGGTTCATAACTTCATCCAAGCGTGCCTTCTCCTCAGCGAAATGACATGTGCTGAATAATTCATAAACCATGGGCGGCAAAACACCCTCTCCTCACCCGAAATCGCTCGCGCCGACTATTTCAAAACACGCCCTCCTCGCCCGAAATAGCTCGCGCCCACTATTTCAAAACTCGCCCTCCTCGCCCGAAATAGCTCGCGCCCACTATTTCAAAACTCGCCCTCCTCGCCCGAAATCGCTCGTGCCCAGTATTTCAAAACATGCCCTCCTCGCCCGAAATTGCTCGCGCCCACTATTTGGGAGAAGCAAAGTTGCTCTACTATCCCCGACCCTCAGTACACAGACGCAAGCCGAGAAGCCTAATGGCAGGGGTAGAACTGTAACCCCCCCCCCCCCCGGGGGGGGGGGGGGGGGGGGGGGGGGGGGGGGGGGGGGGGGGGGGGGGGGGGGGGGGGGGGGGGGGGGGGGGGGGGGGGGGGGGGGGGGGGGGGGGGGGGGGGGGGGGGGGGGGGGGGGGGGGGGGGGGGGGGGGGGGGGGGGGGGGGGGGGGGGGGGGGGGGGGGGGGGGGGGGGGGGGGGGGGGGGGGGGGGGGGGGGGGGGGGGGGGGGGGGGGGGGGGGGGGGGGGGGGGGGGGGGGGGGGGGGGGGGGGGGGGGGGGGGGGGGGGGGGGGGGGGGGGGGGGGGGGGGGGGGGGGGGGGGGGGGGGGGGGGGGGGGGGGGGGGGGGGGGGGGGGGGGGGGGGGGGGGGGGGGGGGGGGGGGGGGGGGGGGGGGGGGGGGGGGGGGGGGGGGGGGGGGGGGGGGGGGGGGGGGGGGGGGGGGGGGGGGGGGGGGGGGGGGGGGGGGGGGGGGGGGGGGGGGGGGGGGGGGGGGGGGGGGGGGGGGGGGGGGGGGGGGGGGGGGGGGGGGGGGGGGGGGGGGGGGGGGGGGGGGGGGGGGGGGGGGGGGGGGGGGGGGGGGGGGGGGGGGGGGGGGGGGGGGGGGGGGGGGGGGGGGGGGGGGGGGGGGGGGGGGGGGGGGGGGGGGGGGGGGGGGGGGGGGGGGGGGGGGGGGGGGGGGGGGGGGGGGGGGGGGGGGGGGGGGGGGGGGGGGGGGGGGGGGGGGGGGGGGGGGGGGGGGGGGGGGGGGGGGGGGGGGGGGGGGGGGGGGGGGGGGGGGGGGGGGGGGGGGGGGGGGGGGGGGGGGGGGGGGGGGGGGGGGGGGGGGGGGGGGGGGGGGGGGGGGGGGGGGGGGGGGGGGGGGGGGGGGGGGGGGGGGGGGGGGGGGGGGGGGGGGGGGGGGGGGGGGGGGGGGGGGGGGGGGGGGGGGGGGGGGGGGGGGGGCATCTAGAATGGCAAACATATGCCATTAGATTCATCATGAGATGTAGTTTCATATGATGTATCTTTAGTATTGTAGATATAAATAATATTTGCGTAAACTTGGTCAAAGTTTCCAAAGTTCGACTTCTAAAAAATTTATATGCACTGCATTATCGAGCGGATGGAATATCTCTTTCCCCCTCTTAGCTATCTGACGCACACCACTCAGCCTTATCGGGGCTCCTCTATCTCTCTCAAACTTTATGTCTCCCTGGTTCACACATCTCGTGCTACATAGACCCATCTAACACTCTCCGACCTTGTTCTCTCTCTATGTGACACGCACCCCCCTAAATACCATAATCCCTCACTCCATCATAGGCGCATGCACTCCCCCCTAAGTATGACTATCTCTCACTAGCCAACACACGTATTGTCTCCTTCCATCCATACGTCTATCTCGATATCTCTCGGGGTATCTTCTATTGCGCACACACCTTGTCACTCGATCTCCCACCCATGTAGTCCCGTCACGATCTCTAGGGGATCTCTCTATGACAAACATACACTCTCTCCTCCCCGGGGGGGGGGGGGGGGGGGGGGGGGGGGGGGGGGGGGGGGGGGGGGGGGGGGGGGGGGGGGGGGGGGGGGGGGGGGGGGGGGGGGGGGGGGGGGGGGGGGGGGGGGGGGGGGGGGGGGGGGGGGGGGGGGGGGGGGGGGGGGGGGGGGGGGGGGGGGGGGGGGGGGGGGGGGGGGGGGGGGGGGGGGGGGGGGGGGGGGGGGGGGGGGGGGGGGGGGGGGGGGGGGGGGGGGGGGGGGGGGGGGGGGGGGGGGGGGGGGGGGGGGGGGGGGGGGGGGGGGGGGGGGCTAGTCAGGTACTCTCTCATGTCCATAAGCATATGGATGTTTTGAGAAGTCAGACCTCGAAAAAGTTTGACCAGGTATATGTGGAGAAAAACATTTACATCTGGAACGATCATTAGATTCATCACAACATGTACTTACTTCATACTATCATTTATATTTGGTATTGTAGATGTAAGTAATTTCTTTATAAACTTGGTCAAAGTTTCAAAAGTTTGACTTAAAAAAAATGTAGGCACTACATTATCGAACGGAGGGAGTAGCTCTTTCTCTCTCTCTCTGCTATCTCTCACGGGCCTCCCCTCTCACTCGAGCTCTTTATACCGACGTATTGTACGGTCACTGTGTCAGCGTATAGTTCCATATATTGTTTAGTTGACCGGTCAACCAGTCCACGTGCTGCCTTGTCAGCTTGTGTTCTCTATCTTCGTGTGCTGGCCCATGTGGCAGTGGGTGAAAATAAGTAAACTAGAGGCCCATCTAACATGTTGTGAAGTAAACAAAGTTGAAACCACTCGGGGTAGCACCCCGCACGCTAGTAAATTGAGGGCACACTTCTTCCGCGTGAAGGACACACTCGCGCACACTTCACCACTGCGCGGTGGCATGCACAGAAGGACGCACTCGCGCACACCCAGCACACAACACACACCAGCACACGTGTACACCGGCGTCGCCGCCGGCTGAGATGGACGGCGAGGCAGCCAACAAGCGGAGGCGGCTCGAGCCAAAACCGCATCCGGCGAGCCTGGACTTCATCAGCAGCCTCCCCGATGACATGCTACTCGTCATCATCGGCCTCCTCCCCACCAAATCTGCCGTGCGGACCACCCTGCTCTCCCGGTGGTGGCGCCCCCTCTGGCACCGCGGTCCCCTCAACCTCACCGTCGACAGCTGCCTCTGCGACAGGGATTGCAAAAGCATGGCTACAGTCTCCAAGATCCTTTCATCGCACCCTGGGCCAGCCAGACGCCTCGACATCCGCATGTTTAGTACCAACTGCGACGTCCAAGCCAAGTTCGACGAGTGGTTCTTATCCCCCGCCCTAGATCAGCCCGAGGAGCTCAGCTTTGAAGATGGACGATGGCACTCTCTGCCACCGTCCGCGCTCCGCCTCACGCCAACGCTGCGCCGCGCCAGCTTCAACTCCTGCTATCTTCCCCAGATTAATGTCGCGCCTGCCCTTCTTCTCCCTCAACTCAAGCAACTCAACCTCTTCGACGTTGGCATCTCGAAGAATGCTATGGAGCACCTGCTCCGCAGCTGCACTGCGCTCGAGTACCTACGTCTTGAGTAGATCCACGGGTTCATTAGCCTCCACATCACCTCGACGAATCTCGGATGGATTTATGTGTCTTGCTGGCCCCGCAACAAGACATCAATTGGGAAGAGATCACTCCAGCTGTTCCACGTTATGGTCATTGAGAATGCGCCTTTCCTTGAGAGATTGCTTGTATCTGATCTAGAAGGTCCAACAAAAATCAGGGTCATTGACGCGCTGAAATTGACACCGTTGGTGTACTCGTCTGCCAAATTTTGCGAACTCTTTATTGGATCCGTAATGGTTTAGGTACAACACTCATCTTCTTCTTCGTCTTCTTGAAATTCACATTTTTAAATTTCTTCATGATGTATTTATGACTGTCATCCAGAAAATGATTCCCACAAGCTTGACGCAGTCTATGCGCATAGTGAGGATCTTGGCAATAAAATCTATCGACCCCAATCTGGATCAAGTTGTTGGATTCCTTACATGTTTTCCGTGCACGGAGAAGCTACTCATCGAGGTGAAACTTCTTTCCTATTAGTAAACGGTAATCACAACGTAGCTCAATTTTTTCATAATTTTCCCAAATTACGATGACAAGTGTAGTGTTCAAAACTGCCTCTACGCACTGCACCGAAAGAAATGTTTTTAGTATTTTTTTTCTCACGTGATCACCTGCCTCATTTTGTTGTTGTACTACTATAGTAGCCTAGGCTAGTCATAGTGGCAAGTAACTTAGACTAGTAACTCTATGGTTACCCTAAGAGCAAGTACTACCTCCATCCTGGTTTACTCTTCCTATTTTGTAGTATCAAAAGTTGACCATAGATTTAACTGACAAAATGTTGATGCATGTCAGTAAAAATTATATCGTTGGATTCATATTTGAACATAATTTCAAATTGTATAATTTTTGGTGACATGCATTGGCATTTTCTTAGGTAAATCTATGGTCAAAATTTTACACTAAATACGAGGTAGTACAAAAGTGGGCTATAACGGCCCTCCACTATGCAGGCCAAAACATGTGCCAAATTCACTTGTGATGCATTTGGCATCGATGCCCCTCCATTGCTCACCTGGTGCCCCAATCTGGATCACCTACTTTGCTCCGGTGCCAAATTAACTCACGCAATGAAAAAACACTTGCGTGGGAGAGGGAGAGGACTGAGGCAATAAAAAAACACTTGTTTGGGAGAGTGAGAGGCTGGTGTAGTTGGTTTGATTGATTTTTTTATACATGTGGGTCTGTGTGCACAGCGGTGCCAACTCTCTCACATCGCTAGAGCGGTGCCAAAATCTTTTGATTTTACATCAATGCGTATTATGTGGCATACTTTTGAGAAATATGGCATCGGCCACATAGTGGAAGGCAACAAATGCCCAAGCTCTTCACATACTCCTAGGTAAATGAGAGGAAAGGAAAGGAAAGAGAGAGAGAGAGAGAGAGAGAGAGAGAGTGAAAAAATATCACTAGCCAGCCAACCCTATCATATGAGCGAATGATATTGGTACCCCTTGATGACACAGCAATCTTATACAACCAGCTATTCTAATATGTTCTCTTCTTTTGCAGATAAAAAAAGACCTGAAAGTGAAAAATGTGCTGCACTATAACAATCTCATCGAATGCCTTGATCTCCATCTTACAGAAATTGATTTGATCGACTACCGAGGCAGCACATCTGAGATTAAATTGGCCAGGTTCTTTGTTCTGGAGGCAAGTGTGCTCAAGGTAATGAGGTTTGGCGTTCTCTGGCGCAACAATGAATGGCGTGCTGATCACCGCAAGCGTCTAAGCCTAAATGACAAAGTCTCTGCAGAAGCTGAATTTGTTTTTGAAACATCAAGTGGCCAGAGACTCGAAAATTTATTTGCCCATTAGTGACTTGTCAGGGTGGTGGATTTTAGTTTGTACGATAATGCTGCATCCACCTAAAGTAACAAAAGTTCTTATGTAAACTTCCTAGTAATTCCCTCTTCGTAGGTGCAGCATTACTCCTAACATTTGTAATATCAGTTTGAAACTTGTAATGTTGCCGTCTCCTATTCCTGCGTTTTCAAAATCCTGCGAATCAAATAGGTCCTGAGTTGGTGATGATGTTGTGCCTGCCATCTTTCACCAATAGCCGTCGGATCTAGATCTGACGCATACGAACCAAACTTCTGCAGTTTTGCAAAAAGATGCCCGCACTTGTTCCCTATTTACAAATGCTCCTTGTCTCTCACAATCATCCTTATCTCCTCCCCACCACATCTAGAAGGCCATGGAAAAATATGGCGCGATGGCCGCTGCCGGCGCCGTCCAACCCCAATCTTGGTGTTCTGTGCAATGCACAGGCATCTACGCACTAGAAATTATGTCGAACACGGCTAGTTGTAAGAAGGCTAGCTCTACAGCCATTATGATAGTGACTGTAGACGGTGAGGCTGATTATGGTATGCCGAACATGGCGCCTACACTCAGGTGTCATCTCTGGCGCAGGGTCTTGTCACTTCACTGTGAGGAGCAGCACGTAATAATTTGACCAATGGGTAGTACAGTACTACTACATTGGTAGTACTGCTACTAGTACTAGCACCACCGTCTGGATTTAGTAGTACTACCACGTCCATCTGGATTTAGTATTTGACTAGCAATATCTAGTAATGCATGTCACAAAAAATGTACTACTCCCTCTGTAAATAAATACATGGTGTATTGTTTTATTCCTTCCGGTAGATGGCTCAAATCTGGAGTCTCATCAATCAGACTACTATTGTACTCACCGAGCGCTCAGCTTGGTAAGCTACCAACAAAAAATTGCAATCAAAGACTACTATTGTACTCCCTCCATACTAGTGCATTAGTCACGTTATGAAAACCAAATAGTAATCCCAAAACTTTTAGGCGCGGTGCATTAACTACCCACCTCGTTCCCTGTTTTTTGCCATGAAAAAAGAAATCACCCAATACGAGACATGGGGTGCGTATGCATCCAATGACTTGAGACTACTCCCTCCGTCTAGGTGTATAAGTCATCTTAGAGCAAGTGAAAAAGAGGAGTGGGCTCTCATGCAAGAGCCTAGCTATATGAGGATTCCTAGGCCGGTACAATAAATATGAAGAAAGAGAGAGAGAAGATGAGAAAAAGTAGTACTCTTATAGCCAGCCTTATAGCTAACCTTATTGTATGAGTGGCTACAAGTAATGGCTCTATATGACATGGCAACATCATATAGCCAGCAGCTGGCTATACTATTAACAATGCTCTTAAGTTGTGCACCGTGACCAAGACAAAGGGGAAAGTGAGAGAACTTAATGTCTTTTTTGCTAATTAATAGCATTACATGCAATGAACTAACCACTTCATGTCATGTTTGGTAGTCTCAAGTCATTGAAAGCATGCACGGCCCACATCTCTCATTGGTTGATATGTCACGAAATAAGAAACGAGGAGGGAGTTAATGTACCGTGCCTAAGTGTTTTGGTATTTTTTGGTTTTCGTAAGGTGATTTACACACCTAGACGGAGGGGGTACTTAGCACAACATTTTTGGTTACATGCATTAACATTTTATTAGTTAAATCAAAGGTCAAAACTTGGCGCAAAATGCAAAGGGGACCAATAAACTAGTAAACATCAAAGTTCTCTTGTTTGGCACCAACTAGAGGTCCGGTGAGATGACTATACTGCACCGGCACGGAGGGGGACGCAGCATCATTGACTTACTGCACCTGCCTTTGGGTGTATGACACGTCGGCCCAACAAGTGGCTGGCCCACCTGTCATACAGCCAAAGCAGGTGCAGTTAAGGCACCGGAGCTCAGTCCCACAGGGACGTAGCTTCATTGACTTACTGCATCTGCCTTTGGTGTATGACAGGTGGGCCCAACAGGTGGCTGGCCCACCTGTCATACAACCAAAGGCAGGTGTAGTAGAGGGCTGAGGAGTAGATGGCCAACACACACATGAATGCAATGCAGTCTGCACTTCTCATATAAAGGCTCCCCGCCAGTCCAATCTATGAAATCATATGCACCTACGCACCCTAACCAAGGGCAAGAGTGATCACTCCAATCACAAGATCAGTTGACTAGAAGCTAGACCCATGGAGGCGATGAGCGCGAACATCGGCCGGCTGTGCCAGATGGTCCACGACGCCGGCCTGTGGCCCGGCACCAAGGAACGTCTCCAGGTCGTGCTTGAGGCCGCCATGGCGAGATGCCGCTTGGACGATAGCTTTGTCTCCTTGTTCGACGAGGTCCTCATCGGCTTCCTCGACAAGTTGATCGTCGTCAAGAAGCTCGCGGACGACCTTGACGTACGCCTCCAGCCCACCCGCCCAGGCTCTGCGATGCCCGCCACCCTCAATGGCCTCTATGGTGACAACCTCTTCGATGCACTGGTGGCCCTGCGACTGCCTGCCATCGCGCTAGAGAATGTCCACCTCGAGGTCGCGCTCGCCGCGCAGCGCCTGGCGCAACAAGACACCGTCAACATAATCACCAACGTCTATGCGCAAATCGTCCACAAGGACTACTACGTGCAAGAGGAGGATGATAGGTCGCTAGCCTTCTTGGACCGCAGGGCAACCTTGGACGACATTGTTCAGAAGCACGTTGAGCTCGCCGCCAACGCCGCTGCTCCTCACATGTCTGTTGGTGACCCGGCGCACTAGGGCATGAGGATGTCGTTGATGGATCCGTATGTATCCTTATCTTTCCGTCAAATCCATGTAGTAGTATATGGTACATACTACTAGTAATTATCTTACTTTTCGCATCAACTTCATAATTTTCATACGTACTCTATGCATGAACCGCGCCAGAACCAAACTTCTCATTACTCTAGGGAAAATCATTATTTCTCTCTATCGGTCGCGCCATGGAGCACAACCAAATTTTACAAGTTCAAAAGGAAAAGCCTGCCGTGTTCGTGTCGCACCCCCACACGGTTGGTCCAGCGCGCCGCTCAAGGGGGAATGTGTGCTGTGTTGCATTTTCACTTACAAGTGGGACCGCAGTTGAGCAAACCGACTATCGGCAAACCCCGAATATGGCGAATGCTAACGCTTTGCGCGCGCAACGTGAATCCATGCCGTTGCTTCTTCGTGTGGATGCGAGCCCCTTGCATGTGCCTTTTCTTTTCTCTCTCTCTCTCTCTCTCTCTCTCTCTCTCTCTCTTTTCCTGCACACACACACTGACACATGCATGTCTTACATCAACACATGCATGCCTACTTTATCTTCCCTCTCCTCTAACTCCATCACTTTTTAGATGGTCCATATCTTTAAAACCAATATTGCGTTTTTGAAACTTTTTACATATTTGAACTCGTGGTGCCAAGCCCTTTAGAACGAGATCAGTTTTGGATACATTTGAAACACATTTTTCTTTGAAATAGTGAAAAACTTTATAAATAATGGGTCTGCACTTTGTTAGAAATATTAAAGAACTTTGCTAGAAATTTTATATGAAACCGAAGAACTTTGTTAACACGGTGTCTGAACTTTGCCATAAAATTTAGAAGAACTTTATATACACAGTGTGATTGTTAGTTCATAATGCGTTAAAAATAAGAATCTCCAGAATATTAATTTGTATGTCTAAACCTAATTAGCATCCACGTAGGTTAGCCACACAACTAAAAAGAATTGCAGTCTAGCATTGCCACCCCAAACGTGATGAATGCAGCGCTTGTGATAATAAAGAATATGATGTACTGTACCATACATTGCATGGCTGACACAGTGGTGGGCCACGTTTGATTGGACATCACGCTTGATGAGCGGCATCGATTCGAGTTGTGCGCGCATACAGTTAGGAAAAATCCATGTTCGGCAAACCCCCACCCCGCCCACCGCGCGATGGCTGAGAAAACAGGAGGGAGAAGAGATGGTTGTAGCACGGACTCCAAGAAAATTGGTGTCAGATGGGACTCGTGTGGGTGGCGTGTGCCATACTTCTAGACGTGAATGCTAGTTATGGCCCATGCCACCCCACTATATCGAGCCTATATCGAGGTGCTGGTTACGTAGAACAAATTTCCTGGAGTCCGTGCTCAGCCCTCCTCTCTCTCTCTCTCTCTCTCTCTCTCTCTCTCTCTCTCTCTCTCTCTTCTCAGCCAGCTAGCAGACGCGTGGAGCCCATCGTCTGTTTGCTCACATGCGGTCCCACACGTCAGTGAAATCGCAAGAGGACCCACTGAACCTACACATCTTTCACCTCGACGTGCTGGTGATGAAAAACAAATCCAATAAAGATCTTCGGTGGCCGCTATTGGAGTTACTCAAGAGTAAGATTCTATATACAGTTTAACCCAAGATGCACATCACGTGGCTTGGGGGGGGGGGGGGGGGGGGGGGGGGGGGGGGGGGGGGGGGGGGGGGGGGGGGGGGGGGGGGGGGGGGGGGGGGGGGGGGGGGGGGGGGGGGGGGGGGGGGGGGGGGGGGGGGGGGGGGGGGGGGGGGGGGGGGGGGGGGGGGGGGGGGGGGGGGGGGGGGGGGGGGGGGGGGGGGGGGGGGGGGGGGGGGGGGGGGGGGGGGGGGGGGGGGGGGGGGGGGGGGGGGGGGGGGGGGGGGGGGGGGGGGGGGGGGGGGGGGGGGGGGGGGGGGGGGGGGGGGGGGGGGGGGGGGGGGGGGGGGGGGGGGGGGGGGGGGGGGGGGGGGGGGGGGGGGGGGGGGGGGGGGGGGGGGGGGGGGGGGGGGGGGGGGGGGGGGGGGGGGGGGGGGGGGGGGGGGGGGGGGGGGGGGGGGGGGGGGGGGGGGGGGGGGGGGGGGGGGGGGGGGGGGGGGGGGGGGGGGGGGGGGGGGGGGGGGGGGGGGGGGGGGGGGGGGGGGGGGGGGGGGGGGGGGGGGGGGGGGGGGGGGGGGGGGGGGGGGGGGGGGGGGGGGGGGGGGGGGGGGGGGGGGGGGGGGGGGGGGGGGGGGGGGGGGGGGGGGGGGGGGGGGGGGGGGGGGGGGGGGGGGGGGGGGGGGGGGGGGGGGGGGGGGGGGGGGGGGGGGGGGGGGGGGGGGGGGGGGGGGGGGGGGGGGGGGGGGGGGGGGGGGGGGGGGGGGGGGGGGGGGGGGGGGGGGGGGGGGGGGGGGGGGGGGGGGGGGGGGGGGGGGGGGGGGGGGGGGGGGGGGGGGGGGGGGGGGGGGGGGGGGGGGGGGGGGGGGGGGGGGGGGGGGGGGGGGGGGGGGGGGGGGGGGGGGGGGGGGGGGGGGGGGGGGGGGGGGGGGGGGGGGGGGGGGGGGGGGGGGGGGGGGGGGGGGGGGGGGGGGGGGGGGGGGGGGGGGGGGGGGGGGGGGGGGGGGGGGGGGGGGGGGGGGGGGGGGGGGGGGGGGGGGGGGGGGGGGGGGGGGGGGGGGGGGGGGGGGGGGGGGGGGGGGGGGGGGGGGGGGGGGGGGGGGGGGGGGGGGGGGGGGGGGGGGGGGGGGGGGGGGGGGGGGGGGGGGGGGGGGGGGGGGGGGGGGGGGGGGGGGGGGGGGGGGGGGGGGGGGGGGGGGGGGGGGGGGGGGGGGGGGGGGGGGGGGGGGGGGGGGGGGGGGGGGGGGGGGGGGGGGGGGGGGGGGGGGGGGGGGGGGGGGGGGGGGGGGGGGGGGGGGGGGGGGGGGGGGGGGGGGGGGGGGGGGGGGGGGGGGGGGGGGGGGGGGGGGGGGGGGGGGGGGGGGGGGGGGGGGGGGGGGGGGGGGGGGGGGGGGGGGGGGGGGGGGGGGGGGGGGGGGGGGGGGGGGGGGGGGGGGGGGGGGGGGGGGGGGGGGGGGGGGGGGGGGGGGGGGGGGGGGGGGGGGGGGGGGGGGGGGGGGGGGGGGGGGGGGGGGGGGGGGGGGGGGGGGGGGGGGGGGGGGGGGGGGGGGGGGGGGGGGGGGGGGGGGGGGGGGGGGGGGGGGGGGGGGGGGGGGGGGGGGGGGGGGGGGGGGGGGGGGGGGGGGGGGGGGGGGGGGGGGGGGGGGGGGGGGGGGGGGGGGGGGGGGGGGGGGGGGGGGGGGGGGGGGGGGGGGGGGGGGGGGGGGGGGGGGGGGGGGGGGGGGGGGGGGGGGGGGGGGGGGGGGGGGGGGGGGGGGGGGGGGGGGGGGGGGGGGGGGGGGGGGGGGGGGGGGGGGGGGGGGGGGGGGGGGGGGGGGGGGGGGGGGGGGGGGGGGGGGGGGGGGGGGGGGGGGGGGGGGGGGGGGGGGGGGGGGGGGGGGGGGGGGGGGGGGGGGGGGGGGGGGGGGGGGGGGGGGGGGGGGGGGGGGGGGGGGGGGGGGGGGGGGGGGGGGGGGGGGGGGGGGGGGGGGGGGGGGGGGGGGGGGGGGGGGGGGGGGGGGGGGGGGGGGGGGGGGGGGGGGGGGGGGGGGGGGGGGGGGGGGGGGGGGGGGGGGGGGGGGGGGGGGGGGGGGGGGGGGGGGGGGGGGGGGGGGGGGGGGGGGGGGGGGGGGGGGGGGGGGGGGGGGGGGGGGGGGGGGGGGGGGGGGGGGGGGGGGGGGGGGGGGGGGGGGGGGGGGGGGGGGGGGGGGGGGGGGGGGGGGGGGGGGGGGGGGGGGGGGGGGGGGGGGGGGGGGGGGGGGGGGGGGGGGGGGGGGGGGGGGGGGGGGGGGGGGGGGGGGGGGGGGGGGGGGGGGGGGGGGGGGGGGGGGGGGGGGGGGGGGGGGGGGGGGGGGGGGGGGGGGGGGGGGGGGGGGGGGGGGGGGGGGGGGGGGGGGGGGGGGGGGGGGGGGGGGGGGGGGGGGGGGGGGGGGGGGGGGGGGGGGGGGGGGGGGGGGGGGGGGGGGGGGGGGGGGGGGGGGGGGGGGGGGGGGGGGGGGGGGGGGGGGGGGGGGGGGGGGGGGGGGGGGGGGGGATCATGACAGAGCAGGCAATGTGTTACATGTATCTTGGCTATATGCATCAGGGCAAATGATATGAATATATGAAGTGTAACTTCATGTTCATGATTCCTTCTTGAAAACAATATGTACATTAGCAAGAAATCTTCATGCACATGAGTGTGATGCATATACTTACCTTGTGGTCTTGAGCTGGCTTAGGAAGGGATGAACCTGAGTAAACAAGGTTAGATAACACAGATACATCTACTAGACAGAGCAAACAAAAGAGCCACAAGAGTACCAAGATTGGGATAACATGTAGAGAGTGAGTATTGGGTACTCTATTGAATACAAACATGTTCCCAAAGGTAAAAGATATGCAATGAATTCAAGGACTTCCTTCGCTAGCAGTCTTTATCCCCCTGAATCTTATATAGGATAATGGGAGAAAATAGGGAAACAAAATGAGAGCAAAAACAAATCAGATAACATAATCATGTCTTTCCCCTCTTAAAGACATGTGACTTCTCTCCTCTTGAACACCAAGCATCAGGGGCCTTTGAATGATTACCTATCTCCCCCTGTTTGAAGTATACTCCCCCCCTTTTGAAGGATTAAGCTTTGATGTGATCTCTCTCTCCCCCTCTGACATCAATTTCCAAGAAGGGATCTTCTGGAGTGTGAGTCGAAATAGGTTTGGTCCTTCAGTCACAGAGCAAAGCAGCATGTAAAATGTGATGCTGGTAGAGGACAAGAATCATTGAGTGGAGCTGGAGCAAAAATGCAGGAACAAGTGGCAAATTGTCTTCTCTGCAGTGAAATCGGTGACACCGAGTTGTGTTCTTCGGTTGCACCGAACGGGTTCGCTTGGACCGAAAGTGACAAACCGGTGGGACCGAGTTCAACACAGAAAAAGAGCAATAGTCACCTCAGCTCACTAGGCAAATAAGATCTCACAAAGATTTGCAAGGAATTAACTGAAGGATTTGCAATGAATTGGATGCAAAGGAATGCAAAACAAAATCAGAGAAAAGAAAATCTAGATGAAGTTTTTTTTTGTTGATAAAGGGAAGGGGAACAAAAATGCAAGGAACAAATGCAAGAACTCAGAGAAACACTAGAGAACTTCATCTAGAATTGGGCGGTGACAAAGTCACCTATGTTAGAGTATATTGACTAAGGAGTCAAGTGAGAACACTTGATCATAAGTCATACTCATCGTTTAAGCTCAAAATGGGATTACCATTTTTCGTTTAAGCTTTTGATGTATTCGCATCTTGTTCAGCTGCTTTGACCCATGACTTGGAGTAAAGCTTCTCTTAGATGGAATAACATACCTTGGGTGGTGGTGTTGAACTTGATCATGTAGTTGAACTTGCGTGGAGTGCTCAAGGTTGATGTAGCGCATCAATGGTTGGGAGCACCACTTGTAGTTTGAGTTCATCTACCTACATGGGTTAGTCTTGCAAGGAAGAGCACTTGTGTATCCAACATGACAATCATGAAATTTGATACCAAATGAAATTTGATATATAGAATTTGTCAAAGGATATGTTGAAGGGTTTCATGCTTCCTTGACTTCAACCACCATGGTGTAGAGACTTGGTGATGTAGAGATTGCTCAAGATGTGAGTGAGTTGCAATCCCATGGATTTATATTCATCCAAGTACCTACAAGGGTTAGATAGCATGCAAGGGTACAAATGTATCCAAGACATATGATTATCATCATAAGAGAAAAAGTCAAGGATTAGTCGTAGGCTCATGCCTTGCACGTATCCACAAGGAGTTCCTACTCCAAGTTTGAAGCATCAATGATGTTCAATTCAGCTCTCAAACGGCAAAATACTTTCTCATCAAGCGGTTTGCTGAATATATCCGCCAATTGCTTATCGGTACGAACATGCTTAAGATCAATGTCCCCTTTAGCAACATGATCTTGAATGAAATGATGACGAACTTCAATATGCTTAGTTCGAGAATGTTGCACGGGATTGTGAGCAATCTTAATAGCACTCTCATTGTCACAAAGCAATGGAACATGTTTCACATAGATCCCATAATCCTTAAGAGTTTGGGTCATCCAAAGTAATTGAGCACAACATGAACTGGCGGCAATGTATTCCACTTCGGCGGTGGATAAGGATACCGAGTTTTGTTTCTTGGAAGACCAAGATACAAGAGATCTACCAAGAAATTGACAAGTACCCGAAGTGGATTTTCTATCAACCTTGTCTCCGGCATAGTCCGAGTCGTAATAGCTGACAAGATCAAAAGAGGACCTCTTAGGATACCAAATGCCAAAATCTAGTGTATGTATTAAGTATCTCACTATCCTTTTCATAGCCTTAAGATGACATTCTTTGGGGGCCGCTTGATATCGTGCACACATGCACACACTTAGCATAATGTTGGGACGGGAGGCACATAGATATAACAATGAACCAATCATAGATCGGTAAACCTTTTGGTCAACCGATTTGCCATCCTTGGTCAAGTCAAGATGTCCACTAGTAGGCATGGGAGTTTTCATACCTTTGCTTTCTTGCATGTTGAACTTCTTGAATAAGTCCTTGGTGTACTTTGTTTGAGAAACAAAGGTGCCTTCCTTAGTTTGCTTGATTTGCAAACCAAGAAAGAACTTGAGTTCACTCATCATAGACATCTCGAACTTCTTCGACATTAGCTTTCCAAACTTTTCACTAAAATGAGGGTTAGTCGAACCAAATATGATATCATCGACATAAATTTGGCACACAAATAATTCACCATTAACCCTTTTAGTAAAAAGAGTAGAATCTATTTTTCCAATCTCAAAGCCTTTCTCAATAAGGAACTTGGTCAAGCATTTATACCACGCTCTAGGAGCTTGTTTAAGACCATAAAGAGCTTTGTGAAGTTTGTAAACATGATCGGGTTTCTTAGGATTGACAAAGCCGGGAGGTTGTTTAACATAAACTTCCTCCTCAATTTCACCATTTAGAAAAGCACTTTTAATATCCATTTGGTACAAGGTGATATCATGGTGATTAGCATAGGCAAGTAAGATGCGGATGGACTCAAGTCTAGAAACGGGGGCATATGTCTCACCGTAGTCCATACCTTCGACTTGAGTGTAGCCTTGGGCGACGAGACGTGCTTTGTTGCGGACGACTTGACCATCTTCGTCTTGCTTGTTCCGAAACACCCATTTGGTACCGATGATGTTGTGGTTGTTGTCGGGCTTCTCGACCAATGTCCACAATTGATTTCTCTCAAAGTTGTGTAGCTCTTCATGCATAGCATTTATCCAATTCGGATCTTCCAATATTTCTTCAACCTTCATAGGTTCAATGCTAGAGATGAATGAATAATGTTCACAAAAATTAGCCAAACGAGTTTTAGAGCGAGTGATTCTCCCGGTTTGGATATCACTGAAGATTTGTTCGACGGGATGGTCTCTTGAGACTCTTGCTCGAACTCGTGAGAGCTTTTGCTTGGGTCGGGGTGGAACATCTTCTTCATCATCTTGTTCTTCTTCTTGGCCTTCTTCATTGTTGACATTGTTGTTCTCTCGTCGTGGTGGAGAAGGAGGTTGATGAGGTTCATCTTGGTGTACTTCCTCGTTTTCTTCATCTTGATGTGTCCCACTTGTGGATGCTTCCGTGTCAACTCTTGGTTCACCTTGTCGTGAGGTACAAGCTTCCACTTGGACGGACGAGGTACTCTCGTTCACCTCCGTTGGATGAATCTTGCCAATAGACAAGTCTTGGATTGCTTCCGAAGGGTCTTTGTCTCCTACATCAATTGGCAATTGCTCTACTTGTGAGCCATTAGATTCATCAAACTTCACATCTACCGTCTCTTCAACCTTTCGGGTGAAATTGTTGTAGACACGGTAAGTGTGAGAGTTTGAGCCATAACCAAGTAGGAAACCCTCATGAGATTTAGGAGTAAATTTAGAACGACGATGCTTATCAAGAATGTAACACTTTGAGCCAAATACTCAAAAGTATCCAACTTGGGGTTTGTTACCGGTGAGGAGCTCGTATGCCGTCTTGCCGAGTAGCTTGTGAAGATATAAGCGATTTGTTGCATGACAAGCTGTCTCAACCGCTTCCGCCCAAAAGTGTTTTGGAGTCTTGTACTCATCAAGCATCGTTCTCGCCATTTTGATAAGAGCTCGGTTCTTCCTCTCAACAACTCCATTTTGTTGAGGCGTGTACGTAGCCGAGAACTCATGTGAAATACCTTCTTCGTCAAGAAAGGTATCCACATTTGCGTTCTTGAACTCCGTTCCGTTGTCGCTGTGAACCTTCTTGATCTTCACTTCAAATTGATTTTGGGCCTTCCTAGCGAAGTTCTTGAAGATCTTTTGGACCTGCAATTTATCATCAAGAAAGAACACCCACATAAATCTTGAAAAATCATCGGCTATGACTAGACCAAATGAGTTACCACCGAGACTTTTGTAGGCATTGGGACCAAAAAGATCCATATGAAGTAGCTCGAGCAGTCTTCTCGTGGTCATGATGTTCTTCACAGGGTGACTTCCTCCTACTTGTTTTCCTGCTTGACAAGCACTGCACAATCTATCCTTGTCAAATATAACATCTTTTACTCTAAGGATATGATCACCCTTAATAAGCTTATCAAGATTTGGCATGCCCACATGACCTAACCTTCTATGCCACAACCAACCTTTTGAAGATTTTGCAATTAGACAAGTTCTAGGTTGAGCCTTTTTAGTGAAGTCAACAATGTAAAGATCACCTCTACATATACCGGTAAAGACCATTTTATGATTATCTCTACGAAACACTTGGCAATCTACTTCAGTGAATAGGACATTGAAACCAAAGTCAGCAAGTCTAGATACGGAAAGTAAATTGTAGCCAAGAGATTCAACGAGCATAACATTTTGTATGGAGCTATCATGTGAGATGGCCACCTTACCAAGGCCAACCACCTTACCCTTTGAGTTATCACCAAATGTGACATACTTCCAAGGGCCGTCGTTTTCAGCAAGCTCATGAAACATATCCTTATCTCCGATCATATGATCAGTACATCCACTATCAAGGACCCATTCCTTTCCTCCAGCCATGTAGCTGTGAAGATTAGCCATAAGACCAAAGTGTCTCATAGACTCATCAAGATCAAAGTCACTATCATCGTCCTCATCATAGTATCCATGTTCAACATCATCTTGTAATTGATCATTTCCTAGAGAAGGTGATCCATTAGAAGTATGACCATAACAATGTTCATCTCTATGGATTCTAATGACTTCGGAAATGATATTGCTAATAATTCCAACATCTCCTTTGGCACGCATGAGATCACGAAGCTCAAACAGGCAATCATCAAACTTAGGATCACTAGTACTCATCCTATTCAAGGCAAGAGATTTATGGAGAATCTCATCTAGATTTTTCAAGGAATAATTTGGGAATCGTTCCTCTAGAAATCTCCATATAGTGTAAGCACAATCAAGAGCAGGTAAGCTAGCAATCAATTTTTTGGGCAATCCTCTAACAATAAGATTGATAGTTCTAAGATTGCGAATCATGTCAAGATCCTCATCGGAGTCGGATGCAAAGGATCACTAGGGGGAATGCAAGGACTAGTAATGTACTTGTTCAAGTGATATTCATTGAAAATCTCAAGCATCTCATTTTTCCACTCATGAAAGTACTCTCCATCAAGAATGGGCACTCTATGTCTAAGACTCCCCAACGTAGACACATCCATCTTCCTCCAAAGGTGTTTAAACCAAAGCAATGGAGACCAATGCTCTGATACCAATTGAAAGGATCGAGAAGAGGTGTCTAGAGGGGGTGAATAGACTCTTAACAAGAAAAAGGTTGCAGTTTTTATTTTCTTCAAGTTAAGGTAGAGTTTTAGCACAAGTCTAAACATTCACAATACATATCAAGCAAGCATGACAAGAGTATATGAGCAGCGGAAAGTAAAGCATGCAATTTGCAAGAATGTAAAGGGATGGGATTGGAGTGTGCAAACGCAATTGGAGACACGGAGATTTTTGGCGTGGTTCCGATAGGTGGTGCTATGGTACATCCACGTTGATGGAGACTTCAACCCACGAAGGGTAACGGTTGCGCGAGTCCACGGAGGGCTCCACCCATGAAGGGTCCACGAAGAAGCAATCTTGTGTATCCCACCATGGCCATTGCCCACGAAGGACTTGCCTCACTAGGGTAGATCTTTACAAAGTAGGCGATCTCCTTGCCCGTACAAACTCCTTGGTTCAACTCCACAATCTTGACGGAGGCTCCCAAGTGACACCTAACCAATCTAGGAGACACCACTCTCCAAAAGGTAATAGACGGTGTGTTGATGATGAACCCCTTGCTCTTGTGCTTCAAATGATAGTCTCCCCAACACTCAACTCTCTCTCACAGATTTGGATTTGGTGGAAAGATGATTTGAGTGGAAAGCAAGTTGGAGAAGGCTAGAGATCAAGATTTATGTGGTTGGAATGGAATATCTTGACCTCAACACATGAGTAGGTGGTTCTCTCTCAGAAAATGTATGCTGGAAGTGTAGGCATGTTCTGATGGCTCTCCTCACGAATGAAGAGTGGGTGGAGGGGTATATATAGCCTCCACACAAAATCTAACCGTTACACGCAAATCACCAAACTCGGTGGGACCGAATCAGAAAACTCGGTCGGACCGATTTAGTTCATAATGTGACCGTTAGGCATTTCGGTGGGACCGATATGATCAACTCGGTGGGACCGATGTGCTAGGGTTAGGGTAAAACCTCATCTCGGTTTAACCAATTACACAAACTCGGTGGGACAGATTTTGGTAATAGGCTAACCAGAGAGTTGGTCAGGCAAACTCGGTGGGACCGATTACAAAACTCGGTAAGACCGAATTTAATGCAACAGGATCCAGAGAGTTTGCAAGCCCATCTCGGTGAGACTAGGATCCCATCGGTGAGACCGAATTGACTAGGGTTTGTGGCAGTGGCTATGTCAAGTCAACTCGGTGGCGCCGGATAGAAAGTTTCGGTGGGGCCCAGTTTGACTTTTGGTTTGGGACATATGTGGATATGAGAAAGTGGTTGAGGGTTTTGGAGCATATCACTAAGCATTTTGAGCAAGCAAGCCATTAAGCAACACCTCATCCCCTTTTAATAGTATTAGCTTTCCTATGGACTCATTGTGATCTTGGATCACTAAAAGTAAAATGTAGAGTCTTGAGCTTTTGAGCTTGAGCCAATCCTTTATCCTTAGCAACTTGAAGGGGTTCCATATCCTCTTGTCCAAGCCACTCCATCTGTTGAACTTGTCTGAAATATACTAGATGAAAACATTAGTCCAACAAGAGATATGTTGACATTAATTACCAAAACCACCCAGGGAGCACTTGTGCTTTCAGTATTGGGAAGAAAAGTACATCGATATATTGATAGAGCGCAATTTACTAGATGTTCTAGCACTTTTAGCTAGCATAGAGGCTAGAGATGAGACTAGTGCACTTGTAGATAGAATAGAGGCTAGACATGAGACTAGATGCAAGGAAGCAACGTCTACTTCTTTACACTCGAAGAAGAAAGAAGCACACAAGATCGAGCCTCCACAGATCAACAATGAATGCACTGAGAAGGCACTAATCCAACTTACAGGGGCAGTTATGGAAGTTGGATATCTTCTAAAATGTATTCTTGTGGTTCTTGTTTTCTTTGGTCTTGCTTTTCTAGTCAAAATTTGGTGATGTATTTCCATGTACCAAAAATCAATGATGAAAAAAAGATATGTGTTTGCAAATAAAAATGTACGTGGCCGGGATGCGTCCGCGCGTTGGGCGCATGGCCAACGCATCCGAGAAATGGCACGGACACGACCCCATTGCCCTACCCAAACAGACAGAATCCGGGCAAAATGGATGTCCGTTTGGGATCGTGCATTGGAGTTGGCCTTACAAGTGGGACCGCAGTTGAGGAAACCGACTATCGGCAAACCCCCACCTCGCCCGTCGCGCGATGGCTGAGTTAGAGAAACGAGGAGGTTGAAGAGATAGCTGTAGCACGGACTCCAAGAAATATGGTGTCAGATGGAAGTCGTGCTGGTGGCGTGTGCCGTACTCCTGGACGTGAATGCTTGTTCTGGCCCATGCCACCCTATTATATATCGAGGATTCGAGGTGCTGGTTACATACATAGAACACATTAACATATGGCCCACCTCACACTGTGGACAAATTTCCTGGAGTCTGTGCTAGGTTAAAAAGTGTTCTTTGTGAGGGTGGATGGCTGGTCTCAAGTTTCAAACTTGTTGTATTAAAATATTTTTTTGCCTCATCGCAGCACCCACTCTGAGAAGCGACTCGAAAGCCATTCATAAATTTAGTAAGTTTATCACAGGCATATCATTTGGCATTACATACAACAGGTCATCAACCCACAACGACAACGAGGATACATTATAAATACTAAAGTTTTCATCACACAACAAATAACAAGCAATGAAATGAACTTCAGCTCAACCACTCGTCGGCGTTGGAAACGCTTGCTTTGAACCAAAAGTGATTCTCTGGGAAGGGCCAGCTACTGTCAATCTCGAGACCAACGCAGGACTGATCATCCAGGCTAAAGCGTCCTATGTCAGGACGCATATTGTGATAGCCACGGTAGGGAAGCATAGCAATGTCCGAGGTATAGATACAGTTGCTTCTCATAAATGGTAGTAACGTTGTGTCCACAGCAGCTGGATCGCCATTCACCATCATTGGATAGTTTTGTCCAAGGAAGAGCGAGTTTCCTCCGAGACTATCAATACTGAACCAGGGAGAAGGTGTTGGCGCTAGCACACTAGTATCCATCCAAATACCCTGCAACGGATGTTGGAATAGGTCCGGAGAGTGCGACCATGCGAGACAACACCTGCTTCCTTAGTAACATCACCAGTGCCCTGTATACAGACAAGAAGAGGTGATCCATCAAAATAAGTTGCCAGGCGCCACTGAGTATATGGGTCCTACTCGTCCTCATGCTCATGATCATCACCATCGTCATCTCCCCCTTGGTTATAATTTTTTTCAAGTATAGGTGGTGGAATGTTCACAGGACCTTGGAAACACAAGAAGGTTAATTAGTAAAGGGAAACTAGCTAACCCGCATGCATGTGGATGAAACAATTATAATTACGGTGGAAGACAAACGTACCGAAAGCATAAGGATTCCATGCAAAAACAGTGCCACGAGTGGTGGCAGCAGACACAAGACCCTCGTATTGAATTGCATCACAGTACTCATCCGTGTACAGAAATTGATTTTTGGGCAAATATCCATCGAGGCGTGGAAGTAAGGACGGCAACAAGCTTGTCGAAGATAGCAACAACTTCATAGTTCATGTAATCCCAAGAGCGGTTGGGAACTCGACAAATTGTTATCTTCCATAGACGACAATCACCATGATCGTATTTGAACGTACGTAGAATACCGGTGTGCTCAACCTCTGGCCAGTCTGAGATTTTTGGAAGTGGAACCCGATGACGAGTGTACACATTCACAAGTTCCCACTCGCAGTTGTACCCAATATAAACAACCCAATCTCCATTTGCGCCTGCCCAAGCCTTACCCTCAAGCGATGGCATCTTAACATCACACGTATCATTATCAAGCAGCATCAACTTGCACAAGGCGAGGCTTCCGTCGTCCGCGTGCCAGTCAACAGGGTCACGACGAAGAAGATAGGGGAGATCAAACCGCTCCTGGACCCTTGGGTTCCTTGTAATGATGTTATTAGTTGAGTCGAGAATGGTCTTGAACGAACCTGCCATGCTAGCCGAGGTGATGACGTCGCACCGATCAATGAGTTCCTCCACCACGTCATCTTTCAGATTGGGGCAAGAATAACAAGGTCGTTTCTGGCCTGTTCCCTCCATGGAGAAGACGATCGAACAATGGCAGAAGGAAGGGTGAAGGCAAATGGAGGAGGAAGGAAGAGCGTGCGACGGCAGTTCCAAATCGAGAGGGAAAGGCGAAGAGGCGGTGGACGGTTGCCACGGTACACGAAGAGGCGCCCCGGCCTACATAGACGTCCCTTTGGAAATTGTACAAAAGGACTCGCTGTCGTCTCACTGACATGTTGGAATGGGACCACATGTCAACGAAACATGGTGTGTCATTTCTCGTGCAAAATGCGATCTGGCCGCGTTGGCCCGAGGTGCCGCATTAGTTATCGACCTTTATTTTTTTAATGGCGTGCCATTTAGTTTTGAAGCACGACTAACTGATACTGTATGCAGAGAAAATATAAACTACTCTACCACTACTCCACCTCTAGTACTAGTATCAAAAAAGATATATAGGCTGGAGCTTCAGCGCTTTCTTGCTAAGGGCTGCCCACTTGCTTCTCACACTATGACCCTCTCTCCAGATCTAAAAAAGACGGCCTCTCTCTCTCTCCTCACCGGTGGTCTCAGATCTGCCTGGGAAGAAAAGGACGTGCAGCGTTGACGCACTCGTCGTCAGCGAGAGAGGTCATGCACTGACGACAAGGCCGTCCTCTCAGACCTAGCGCCCGCGCGGGATGGCCTCCGTCCCCAAGCTCGCTGCCGTAGTGTGTGCGGAGGACGACGACCACGAGCGAAGCCACTTCCCGCCGACCCTCAGGTATGCTACCTCTTTTCGAACCATACCCTTGTTCTATTGCCCCATCTGCCACGTCGCTGCATGTGGATCTTTTTCCACTCCACCATCTTCCCAATTTGCTATCCTCTGCTCTGCTGGTCACGCAGACGAAAACCTTAATTTGCACTATTAAAGGAAACCCTACTTCATGCAGACTAATCCATGTCTAGGTTGAATAAGGAAAGGAAGGAAGAAAGTACTGTCCAAGAGACTAGGCATCGAACCCGCATCTAGGTTGAAAAGGGGAAAATCAGTAGCTAAGGAACGAGTCTCGTGTCTCTTGGTTGAAAAGGGTAGAAAGGCATGACAACGCAATAGAGAATGACCAGGTCGATCGGTTTGTTGTCCTCACATAGGAAAAAGGTGGCTAAAGAGAACAAAAATGGGACATAATCCACATATGCTGCCTGTATATTTGTTGCTCTGGGCAACCATACCTCCCTCACCACTCTATGCGTCCGTGGAGGTACATCGTACTGGTGCGCCCACTATCTGAATGGGCCTCCCATGCTCTTATTGCCACTTTTTTGCTGTTAGTATAACGCCAGCGTTAAAGTCAAGCAATGCTACTGCTAAAGTGATGCCAAATTTAACTAATGCCGCACTCAGTCTAATGCCATCGATAAATTTAAGCAATGCCATTTAATGTCACTGGATTATTTCGGGGTTAGCTGTTGATTGTGGATGTATTAAAGATTTTTCAGCTAAGGCATTCTAATGTTGTTGCACAGCCAGTATACCAACAATGAAACTTGTTACTACCTTCAGATTTTTGCACTGTTAATGCTTATAGATTAAATACCTCACTTTCATGAGATAAGTCAAATTTTTTTGTACAGTGTCACCAAAATGCCAAGGCGCTGATGTCATTTTATTTTGGTTAAACTGCACAAAAAATTATGAAGACAAGAGGAAAGGTCAAGAGTGGGCACCTCCTCCTCCGGTCGTTCTCTTGATTCGCTCGATCAAGTTTTTATGTTTGATCGATTATCAAGATTGGGATAGCAATTTTTAGGTCCCCTCGAGTTCGAAATGATATTTACCTTGAAGGTACATGGTTTACAATTTTTTATACTATCATTAGTTAATAATGCTAGTTACCTTCAGACTTTTGTATTTGGTTTAATGCTCTTGCACAACTAGTATACCAATGCTGAAACTTGTTACCTTTACATTTTGTATTATTAATGCTTATAGAAATCTTCCCGTGCTTGCTTATGGAAATCTGTTCAGTAAAACCAGTGTAATGTACCCTGTAATAAAAAAAACTACTCTACTATTGCACTGGCCACTGGATTAGTGTATATTTGTACTATTCGAATGGTGTTGCATTAGCGTATGGACATATATAAAGTGTGGCAAGCTTTCCCAGATATGTGCTCAAGAAAACTACTACTTGTATTTCTAAATACTAGACATTTGGGTACTTTAAATTGAATAGTGGAAACATCTTATATTAAGGAACTGAGGGTGTAGAGTTCACTCAAATTATCCCGGTAAACCTAGTCACACCCTTGTTAAAATTAATGTTCATTATGTTATCGGAGGAGGTCTGTATGTTTGTCTCTAATGCCTGTCGATTACATACCTTGCATCATGATGTAATGTTAAGTCATTTCTTTTTGTACAGTGTCATTGAATTGTCAAGGCGGTGATGGCATTTTATTTTAGTTGAACTGCACAAAATATGCTTAAAAGAAGAGGAAAGGTCAGGAATGGTTCACTTTTTCAGAAAAAACTATGTATGCCTTCCTGACATCAGTCGTTGTTGCCTTACTTATTCCTTCAAACAGGTGGTTAGAAATAGTCTTGCTACCTTTTCCCATTAAGAAATTGGAATGCATATATTTGTGAGTCTATGCTTCAACTAGTGCCACTTTTATAGTAATCACACTTTCAATATCTATGCAAACAGGGATGCTCGATTTTAGTGGAACTTCACAAAAAGTCCAAATGGTTCAACATTAGGAGCATGTTTTCTTCCAAACCTTTATATCCAATTGGTGGCACTATGAGCTGTTCATTATGAAGGTACATGGTTTGCTACTATCTTGCTACTCTTTTTGTACTGTCATTAGATAGTAATATTAGTGGTTTGCATGTGAATTTATTGGCAGGGTGGACCTACATTGGAGGTGCAGGACATGATTCAATGATTGGATGCTCAATTTCGGTTGTATCGATTTCACCTCTTCCATCACTGCGAACATGGATATCCTTGGTCTGATGAAGAATAGGCGCTATATTTCTGCTCTGAACCAGCAAATCAATTCAGTACGAAATTGTCCAGCGCAAAGTATCAAATTATCCAGTGCAAAACATGACAGATGCTAAGCGGAAGAGGCGTGTTTACCGAAAATACAAGGTGGGGTATATGTTTACTAGCTGGTTGATATTTGTGTAGACAGGTGGCTGCCCGAACAAACAAAGTGACCGCAATTTTGGTGGAACTGCACAAAAGGATAGTATAGTCACTGCATGCAGTGCCATTTGAAAATAGACACAGAAAGACTGGATAGTCACTTCATGGACTGCACAAAAGTAGTAATGTACTATTTATTTGCCAACACTAGGTGCTTCATTGCTTTGGTCTGATTATACAATGGGCATCATTTTGCCTAAGTTAAAGTTTGTATTCCGAAAATAGTCTCGCCGTGTGATCGAGAGAAGACCAAATCATATTGCAGTGGATGTTCCTCCATCATGTGTGGTTCATTCTCATGGTTCCAGCTGTTGGTGAAACCACTTACGTTTGCAAGAGGAATTGTAGACTTCACAAACAAATTTGTCTTTCACTCTGTACTGAATGTTGGCCCAGAGAAGCATCCATGTTAGTAGGAAGAACAGATGTTTTTTCTAGATCTTTGCTTTTGGAGCTACATATTTGTATATGATCTGTGAATCATTGAGATGCATTAACATGTTACTAGTTGGTTGTGAATTTGGGCTACTAATGTGAACATATTACAATACCAGGCATGTGAGTCTCGTGTGAACATTTCTAACGGATCGGCTCTTACTATTGTGCACAGCATGATCCTGATTTATGTGTTCTCGGTCTTTACAAGTTACTAGCAGTTCCTTATTTCTGTTTGCTCAGTGTTTACAAGTTACTTATCGATCACTAGCTAGCCTACTAATACGCTCCTGGCAGTTTTAGTTGCGACACAAGATCCAAAGGTGACAGTTTTCTGAATAAAAATGCCTATGTCTGAAGAAACTGACAAGCTGTTCTGAAGAAAATGCCATGCGAATCTGAAGAAACTGCCAGCAAAAACGTTCGCCAATTTCCTTATCTCCCAGCGAACGTTCATCAGCTAATGCGATCCTACACGTAAACTATCCGACCTACTCGATCCTACATGTACACTATCCGACCTACTCGATCCTACACGAATAAATAGCGGATCACGCACGTACTACCTCCTTTCCGGTTTGCAGGGCTTAATTCAAAAATCTCACCAACCAAGGTAGATGATGAGTGGTGGAATCATTTTTCACAAGGAGGGAGTACCTCATCTGGATGATTTGAGTGCACTCATTTGACCGGCATGCCGATGTGCGACCCAGCACGGACGGGACGCACCACTTACGGGACGGGACGGCACATCAGTTTTTCCAGTTTTCCACGGTAAGCTGGCGCGTTAAGCCATGCCTGGTTATTCATTGAATTCCGATGACCGTCGCATTTCCCACGACATGCTGCTTCAACTACCTTCCGCCTATAATTACTGGTACCCGGCGTTCTCCGGTAGCACCATCACCCAACTTGCCCTATCGGCTCCCCTCACAACCCCCACCGGCCAGACGTCGCTCGCCACTTGCCCTCGCTCTCGCCACGTCCGTCATGCCCCCGACCGTCCACAATAGGCGATGCTAGAGGCACTCACCACTGGAGCTAGTGTTCGGTTATTCACTAGAAGGAAGACGGAGGGAGGAGGCATTCTATCGGTCTTTAGATGGCAATGCGGAGTACGAGGAGTTGTTGGAGCGCGAGCGCCTGGCGGAGGAGCAGCGTATCGTCGATTTGCACCGCCAACGGGGCATGGAGCAGCAGTGCACCGCTGCTTTGAGTCACGAGCAGAGCGCCCGCAACTGGGCTGACTACGTGGAGGCCGGCGCCCGGCAAATAGCCCTAGAGGCTGTCGGGCACGCACGCGTGCGCGACACTGAATTTTACTACCAGCTAGTCAAGTGGGTTTCCTGCTTAGAAGCCGAAGCTTCAGTGGACCACACCGGCATGGAAAGGTCCAACGCGCGTGAGCAACGCGCCCTATCGCACCTCTGGCAAGTCTGAGGTGAGGAGGAGGACGTCGGTGCCGGCATTTAGCGTGTACCGCAGATGGCGGCTGACATCGTCTAGTTAGCTAGGAGTAAGTCAATACTTGTACACTAGAGTATTAGTGGGAGTAGATTGTTAACTTGGCTATGATGGTTGTCAATGTGGAATTTCAGTACTCTATATCTGGTCAGACCTGTTTCTTTGCTCTGTATGTTTAACTTTCCATGTGAACGTATGGAATGGGTTGTTATTTTTTTAAATGGGTCGTATTTGTCCGCCACGGGTTTAGAGGCTGACTTCTGGGCCTACTAGGTTGACGCGTACAAAATCAGGAGATGATTGTACATGGAGAGGATGACAACAGGCACCCACCAGGGTCATGGCAGTACGCAAGCAAGTGCCTCCTTATTTCAAGCCAGAAGAATGGATCCTCCTAATGGATTTCTGACATCTGGGTCCCATGCCATTGTCAACGTAGTCAATAAACGAGAGAATTGCACAACGAGCGGCTGACACGAGGGACCCAATAGCTTGCCAAGTTTTTTTTGAGGGAAGTAGCTTGCCCATTTATCTTTGTTTTTGATACGGAAGCAGGGTGTCAACTGGGCTGTGCGGGGCACTCTGGCCTGTCTAGCCAGCCTTTTCTTTTATGTTTACCACAAGACCAGCCCAGTAGTTTTTTTCTTTCTGAAAATGGCTAGCCTAGTTTTTTTGTTCTTTTGCGGAATACCCAACCGAGGCCTACTTGCTTTCTCAGCCCTGCTGGGCTGCAAATCTTTCAAGACGAGAAAATGGGCTATCAGTATTGAGAAATGGGTTGTACATTTTTGAAACAAATCAAACCGGCAACTGGTTTCAAATTTTTTTCATTTCAAGATTTTAAATTCCATTGATTTTTATGCGTGGACAATTATTTGGATTTTATATTGATATGAATTTATTTTTCAAATTAGTTTGAACGTGACTCGAAATGTCGGGATTAAAAATAGTTGACCTCACCGAAATATGCAAAGTTTCGTATAATTTTTAACTGTGGCCACAATATGGGCTGTAATGCTAACAAAAAGAAGATGGGCTCCAAAACAATCCTTAAGAATTAGCGAATGGGCTGTAAATTATTAGAAATAATTGCAGATGAGCTGTATGCTGTTTTCCACACATTTGCGGCTGACTTCTGCGCCTACTATAGGTTGACGCGTACGCTTTCCTAAAAAAGGTTGATGCACACGCAACGCCGTGTCAACTTAGTCAACAAACGAGAGAAGTTACTATTGGATGTCCATCCAACGGCCGTCGTGCTTCTTCAATCTTTGCTCTTCCTTCTCCAGCCGCTCAAACAAGCGCCGGCGGGACTGCCTGCTCCCTCCTCCCGTGGCCAGCTGTGCTGCCGTGCGGGCCTCACTGCCCCACCGTACTCCCATCGTTGGCCTAGCCATCCATCTACTCACCCACACCTGCTGTTATTCTCCAGCGACGGTAGACGAACCAGTAAACCCTCATACTCCCCTCCGCATGGGAAACAACTACCGAGTCTTCCCTGGCTCCGTGTCGTTCCCTCCCTGGTGCTCTCGGTGCGGCGTGGTCAACATGGTCAACAAACGACATCCATCGGCAGTGGACTGTACGTGGAGAGGCTGACAGCTGGTTCCACGGCCGCACGCAAGGAAATGCCTCCTTATTATGCGCAAAATAATGATTCCTCCACCTGACAGCTGGGACCCAGCAGAAGCGCCTCTGTATTTCGTGAAAAAAAGTTCCCCCGCTGACAGGTCGGACCCACCAGCTATATCTTCGCACGCAAGGAAGTGCCTCCTTATTACGCACAAAAAAATGAATACTCCCCCTGCTAGCTGGGACCCACCATAGTGGGAGGCTGACTTGTGGGCCTACTAAGTTAATGGGGACTGAGGGCTTTGTCAACTTAGTCAATATGAACGATTCTAGCTCTAGTGACCGTACGATTTCCATCCAACTGTTGGGTTCTACGGTAGGGTGCGTCGACTGCAAATTAAAATTTTCCTACGCGCAGAACAACCAAGAACATGCTACGGGAGATGGATCACAGTTCGTTACCACTAGACGCGTAGTGCCGTGCAGCGGAAGAAGAGTTGGGGCAGCGCATCCGCGTGGATCGTCTCCTCCTCGTGCGATCTCCCTCGAACAGTCGGTCGTCCGATCCCACGTACAAGTTCGCCGGAGCGGCGCAGGTGCACCACCTCTAATGGTATCCGTGCATGCAGGAGGAACGTCGTGCGGCGGACTGCTAGGTCCGATCACACAACCGGCGGCGAGTGGAGGTGCCTATTCGCAACACATGCAAACCCTAGTGACAGCGCCGAAGCGATCAGCTCCATGAGTGTGCCGCACCTCCACTATATATAGGCGTCCGTCGCGGGCTCAACAGTTGGGCCTCGCACGAACCCTAAAGCCCATAAGTCTAGTCGGCCACAATCCGAATACAGCTCGGATCACATCCGACCAGTGTCCTTGGATCCGACCTCGTAGGTTCCTTCCCTTAAGCGCGCGACCCCTTAGGTTGAAGTCGCCTTGGTCGCAGTTCGGATCACCTCCGAACTGCACGGTTGGTAGCGGCCTCTAGCAAGGCATGCCGAACACCAAGCAGACTATGAAGCTGGTTAGGCGAACCTGTACATCATACTTCCATTCCTTTTGCCACACGATATATGTTGTCGGGCTCAAGGCGAGTCTGTCATCCTTGTGCTAGCCCGACCTCTTTCTCGTTCCAGTGATGCCGACCACTATCCGGATTATCTCATAATCCTTGTCGCATGGCCATGCTTATCCTGGTCGGATCACACGAGGGGCCCAGAGTATATCTCTCCTGATCGGAGGGGCAAATCCCATCTTGCTCGACCACGTCTCGCAGCATGGGTCTGGACAAACCTGAAACCTACCTTTGTAACTACCCAGTCACGGAGTAGCGTTTGGTCGGCCCAAAGCAAGTCTGTCACCATCCCGAGTACATGTGTCAGCTCAGGTCTTAGGACATAGAACGTATGTTGTACTAGAGACTCACAGATGACATATCGCTGCGTCTCATAGTTGGGTCTGTCCGACTAGGACCTTATCTTGACTCGGATCCGACTACGTCGAATCCGACCAGACCTTTCCAAGCCCATATTATCCGGTTAGCATCCAATGCTCCATGGCTAGTGAGACCAAGCCATCAACCGTGTCATATGCTAGTCTAGTTGGCTGCGCGTCCACACAGCCCTTTCGACTAGGGACCTTTTAGGACAGTCATCATACAATGCATAGTCCCACAAACAAGTCACGTACTTGCTGATACACATCATTGATAATGTCCAAGGACTATCTTTATTCACAAACACATAGGAAATATCATCATACATGATTGCCTCTAGGGCATATCTCCAACACCAACGGCCATAGTGCTTCTTCAACCTTTGGTCTTCTTGCTCCAGCCGCCCAAACCAGCGCCGGTCGTGCCGCGTGCTCCTGCCTCCCGTGATCGGCTGTGATGCCGCGGAGGCCTCACCGCCCCCTACTACTCCCACCGCTGGCCGGGCCATCCCTCTACTCACCCACACCCCCTGTTATTCTGCGGCAACGGCAGCCTCACACCGCAGCTGAACCAGTGAACACTCGTACTCCTCTCCGCGTGGGCATCCACTGCCGTGTCTTCCCCGGCTTCGCGTTGTCCCCTTCCGAGGCCTCACCGTCATCCATCGCCCTGGTGCTCTCGGCGCGGCGTGGTCAACGTGGTCAAGGAACGACTTCCATCGGAAGAGTACTGTAACTGGAGAGGCTGACAACTGGGTCCACGGCCGCAGCAAGGAAGTGCCTCCTTATCACGCGGAAAATAATGATTCCTCCACCTGACAGCAGGAGACCCCCGAACGGGCCACCATATTTCGCGAAAAAACGTTTCCCCCTGACTGCTGGGACCCACCAGCTACATTTCCGCACGCAAGGAAGTGCGTGACAGTCGGGACCGACCTGGTCGAAGCGTACGTAGCATTGTCATTCTGGTCGTGAACGTGTACGTACATACTGGTCGATCGGTCTGTCTGCAGGCTGCAGCGATGAACCGTGGCCGAGTAAGGAAGGCAACGTGTCATAGTAGAGGCGCGCACGTAGCATGTACACGTACGTACAACCAGGGTGCAAGAAAGTAAATACGACCACTTACGTACATACGGGCGGGGTCTCGAACGCCTACTCACGCATACGTACGGCCAGGGCTCGTGTACATGGCTGGGTTGGAACGGAGAAACTACGTCGTCGTGTTCATCGGGAGCCAATAGGCTTGGACGGAACAGCCGATCGAAACGAGGCCTGACGTACCGCAGAACGGAGGAAATGGGCTTCTGTTCGACCTACCACGGTCGAAACATGATCCTGTTCATCGGGAGGGGTCTGGCGTACTGCAAATCAGAGGAAATGGACTTCTCTAGGACCTCCTACAGTCGAAACTGGTTTCTGTTGATCGGGAGGGGTGTGGCGTAACGCAAAATAGAGGAAACGGACTTGTGTTGGAGCGCTACGGTCGAAACGGGGGTCCTGTTCATCGGGAGGGGTGTGGCGTACCGCAAAACGGGACTCCACGGGCTACTGTTCATCTACACCGTCGACCTCCTCCAGCCTCCACGGGCTACTGTTCATCAACCGTCAACCTCCTCTAGCCTCCACCTGTGACTGTTCATCCACGGGCTCCTGTTCATCCAGCCTCCACCGCTCCTCCACCGGCTACTGTTCAACCAGCCCTCTCCACTGGGTCCTATTTAACCACCCCTCCATGGGCTACTGTTCATCCAGCCCTCCATGGGGTCCTGTTCATCCAGCCCTCCACGGGGTCCTGTTCATCCAACCCCCCACCGGGAACTGTTCATCCAATCCCCCTCCCCCAACAACACTCACTATTCATCAAGAGAAGCATCGATCGGCTTCAGTTAGCAGCAGTAGCGAAGGAATCACTCGGGTTCAGTTAACAGCAAGGGATCGATCGGGGTTCAGTAACGTAGCTAGTGCAATCGCTCGGGTTCAGTTAGAGCCCAACACCTTGCTCGGGTTCAGTTAAAGCGCAACAACTCGCACACACGAGCGTAAGTGTACGAGAGAAATGCGCAAACCTCCGTGCATCGCTCGGCGCTGACCACCCACCGTAATCGTGAACTCCTCGATATTTTCCTCGCCCTCGCTTCTACCACGTTTTTTTCATCATGGACGGCCCAAAGAATGTCATGCAGCTGCGTCTCCGGCCCACCCAGGACGAAAAGCCCATTTTCTGTCATGATTTTCTATCATAGAAGTAGGAGCCCACCACATCTCTGATGATACCGGGTTTTGTCACAATTATCGTCATAGAAGTGTCATAAGCATGACAGAAAAAAATTCGTTCGGCCCAAAATGTCATGGATGTGTCTTTTTTTGTAGTGATATACAGTACTCCTACTCGTTTGTGCTTGCATTGCCATCATAGTCGGTATTCTGTGGTGCTACGTTTATGATGCGCGGCCCATCAGAAACGGTTCACTATTATAGAATGTGTATGATAAGCATACAATCACACACATTCGCTTTTCTCAAACCGTATGCGATAACTAATTAAGAAGATTAGCAAACTGTCGTACGAGTGTCGGACAGGATTACGAAACATCGGACCGTCGTAACATTGTCGTACACGACAACTATCGCACACGCTATTCTGTGGTGCAACGTTTACGATGCATACTTCATCAGAAACAGTTCATGGTTGCGAATCGTGTACGATAAGACAACTATCACAAACGTTTAGTTTGCCCGCACCGTTTGTGATATTGTCTGACATCACACACGCTTTGCAAACGGCAACTGTGTGCATGCTTGCACATGTTTCCTCTCTATGAACTGTGTCGGATTATGGTGTATATCACAAACGTTTGTGTTTTACCAACCGTGTGTGCCGTAACAACCTGGAGAGCGTAATTTCACCGTAATTTAATTGTTGCTATTTTAAATTGTACCAGATTTGAATTTAAATTTGAATGTATGCTATAGCTTTATTCATATCCATCAGGTTCAAACAACCAATGCATTATTCGATTCATAGGTACATATGCTCAAGAATTACATAAGAACCAAATAAAGAATGATGAACCACAGTTGTATACTTGTACTATTAAAGACAGTAAAGAAAGAGGTGAAATACATTCTAGTTGCTGAACAAGGTGAAGCGAAATGCCCATATTGTGCCCTCCTCCATGCAGAAGGCACGCACGACTCTAGTCCAACCCCTTCTGATGGCTGACCGCCCATCCTTCATGGTCTTCATGAAAACATCTAGATAATCATCGTGTTCTGGTAGAAATACTATAACCTTTGCATGCCCACCAATCATGTAGTTTGAGAGGTAATCTTGAGTAAACTGCTTTGGGAACCACTGCAAAGGAAAAAAGATTCAGACATTGTCATCTAACACAACTCATTACGGGCAGTAAAAAGAAGGCTGCAGAGTTCTTACTTACCATCCTGCAGTTCGCTGTTGTCTTGGATAAAGTGTAAACAAATAGTTTAATTGCCATCTTTTGACCCATTTTACTAACAATCTCTATCAGCTTCCTCACTTGATGCTGGTTCATCGATATCTCATTTCCCCATACGCAGAAAGGTTCAAAGCACGGATCTTTACCAATGACATATGTACCTAAAAGCACCAAGTTAATATTAGAAGCTAAACAACAATTGCACAATGATGTAGTACAACACTCTTTTATAATATCTTATAACATCCAATATACTCACATATTAGATGAAATAACATCTTATATTATGGGCCGGAAGGAGTTTATTGCATTCTTACAAATTATTGGCTGATTAACTGTTGCTGTATCCATGGGTTAGAGTTAGTTTGAGCTAGTTCGTGCTCAAATAGCCCTAAAGTATATCCAAACATGAGGGCTAGTTTGAGGTAGTTGCATCTAACCCACCCAAAAAAACTCTCCAACCCAAGAGGTGCTAATTGGAGCTAGTTCTCCTGGTGCATTTATTGTCAATCTAACCCTGTCATCCAAACACCTCTTTGGATGGAGTTAGTTCAGGGTTAGTCATGAGCTAGAAACTAACTCTAACCTCTAGTTAAGTTGAGTATCCAAACAGGGTTGTGTTGTTGTTGTTGCTGCTGCTCTTCTACGTATATCTAGACATCATCAGAACATTAAGGTAATACTCTTCCTTGTTGCTATGTAGCCTAGGATTGCATATTTAGACATTAAGTACAGTGCATGTTGCTATGTAGCCTAAGATATATTACATATGGCCCTAGTTAACCTAACGATAAATGGGTTACAGATATATTCAGTTAAAAGTCCAATTCACCGATTAGTCCGTTATCAGCCCCCAGCCTATATGGTACCAACTACTGATATCCTGAACAATGAGTATATATAAGCCATGGGATGAGACTAACCTCGATGGAAAACAACAGTCGTTCCCAAAATTGTCCTGTGTAGGTACATCGAGAGGCAAGTTAAGCACAACAGGCTAAACATCAACCAAAAATATCCATGGCAGACAAAATAATCTCCAAAAGATAGCTTTGGTGTGCAGGTTTAAGCACGCTAGTAAAGCAAAACAAATGGAAAGGTGTGTTAACTGCAACAGGCCTAACATTTAACAACAAGCAAACATAGTCATTCAAACTGGTATTGTGCCAGTCTAAGTACACTGGTTATTGTTAAATAAAAATAGAAAGGCCTGTTAGCTACAAGATGCAGCAACCAAATGTAGTCATTCATAGTGGTATTGTTGAAACTAGTATTGATCAAATTGAACTGCACAATTCATACTTGCACATATAGAACATCACGTTGTGAATAATTGGAATAAACAAGGCATACTACGAACAACCAAAGATAGCATTTGAAACTAGACATATGCTAACTACAAATAACCGAACAATAAAAAAACTTTAAAAGAGGCATATGCTAGCTATAACAGGCTTAACAGCAAGCAAATATATGCATTCCTATTGGTATATTTAAAACTGAATTGATGAAATGTACTACATAGTAAATAATTGCACATATAGAGCATCACATTGTGAACAACTGAAATAAACAAGGCATACTGCAAACAACCAAATATAGCAATTAAAACTGGACATATTCTCACTACACTACAAAAGGGACTCAACAAAACGAATCATGGGTTTCCCCCAGTGAAGAGGCACGGCAAAACACATCATGGGTTTCCTCACTTGTCATAGATGGGCTCATTCCCGTGGGAAGAGCACGGATCCTGGATGTGCTCCATGTTGTCGCCGATGGGCTCCTTCCCCTTGGAAGAGCACGGCTATAGGGTGCCCTCCCTGATGTCGCAGATGGGCTCTTTCCCCTTGGAAGAGCAGATGGGCTCTTTTCCCTTGGAAGAGCCAGAGTGGGTGCCCTCCTCGTGGTTGCCGTCGATGAGGACTGACTTGGAAGCTGTGGATCCCAAGCCAGCGTCGCAGAACATGTCCTTCAGAAATGACAAAAGGGGCTCGATGGCGATGTAGGATGGCAAATTCTTGACAGCGAGCCAGAGGCGATCAGCGGCGGGGCCATGGATGAGATCGACGGCGGTTGAACTCGAGGGGTTGGGGTGGGCCACTTAACCTGTGACATAGCCTACCTCAGGCCGTCGCTTTCGACGACCTCGATGTCGTAGCCGGCGTCCGCGACATACCTGCATACTCTAGCCCGCTGATTCAGTGCCTGCGCCAGTAATGGTCGTCAGCTTCCTCGGCGACGTCGGGCGAAGAGACCGCGATACACCTCTTTTGGGCCAGTCGCTCCTCGAGCTCCACGGGAAGCGTAGCAGGCCTTAGGCGGTGACGCTCTGGAGTGGGGGATGGGGATCTGTGGTAAAGGGGGCGTTTGGCAGGCGTCATCTAAGAAAGTCGGGGTGGCCCAGGTATGGAGATCGGTGCGTAAGCTGCACGGGCAAACTGGCAGATGTTGACAATGGAGGCCTTGCGGCGGCAGAGGCGGGGACCTTGCTAGGGTTTCGAGCGAGGGAGGGTGTGTGTGTGTGCGCGCGCGGGGGCGCCCGAGGAGGTTTTGTTGTGTGTGTGTGTGTGTGTGTGTGTGTGTGTGGAGGGGGGGCGGGGGTGTGTGAAGAAATGACGCGGGTACTGAAAATTTTACTACACGGGAGTGAAATGTCGGGGCTATTGAAAATTTTGATGATGGTGCATCGCACACAGTCTGGAGATAACAACCGTGTGTTATGAAACAGAAAAACCCTCGAGGCGGGCAGATATTTTCGAGGGATGCAGGCGGGATTGGGAACAAGAAACATCACACACGGTCGAAACATAATAACTGTGTGTTATCAAACAGAAAAAAGCTGCATGCGGGTAGATATTTTTGAGAGGGGAAGCCTCGTGGAGCCCAATGTACTGTGCGGATGTGCATGACAGGGGCACCGGCGTGGCACATAGTTAGTTTGAGTGAACCGTGTCTGTTACGTCATCCGACTTGTCTAATGTTCATAAATTTGGCGAAAAATGACACGGGAGAGGGTCAGAACACGAACACACTTACATGTGGACCAAATTTATTTATGAAAAGGGTGGTTTGATGTTCAAATACCAAATGCAACTTCGATGTGGCACCTATCTCGCAAAGCGCATGGTATTGCTTGCCCCCCCAACCGAGGTTGACCTAGCAAAGTGCGAAGTAGCAGCCCCCCCTCCCCACACACACACCCACTTTCAGTCGGCGGGCCAGAGAGGCATCTCACCAAGATGGATTGTAAAATGGACCAAGAATAATCCACCTTGGTCATACAACCTCGCTCTTGTTGTTGGTCAAAGTGATGGCTGTCCATGCGACCCCGGAGATGGGCTAGCTCGCCAATAATCACGCAAGTAGGTATTCCCCGAAGACAACCACTGCATGCGTGTGGCCCAAACATATGTATGGAGAGGTGTGTTTTTCAATACATAATGGAACAACTTTGATGTGGCATCGTTCTTTTGAACTAGAAATCCCCACACTGAGTGAGGGTTAGGTTGGCGATGCATATGTTTGTCACACCACACTTCAAGCCGACGACGGGGATTTCCACGCGGGCCCACGAATGTATAGGCTTGTCACCGATAACCACGCGAGGGAGTGTACCGTTCGAAGACAACCGGGGGGGGGGGGGGGGGGGGGGGGGGGGGGGGGGGGGGGGGGGGGGGGGGGGGGGGGGGGGGGGGGGGGGGGGGGGGGGGGGGGGGGGGGGGGGGGGGGGGGGGGGGGGGGGGGGGGGGGGGGGGGGGGGGGGGGGGGGGGGGGGGGGGGGGGGGGGGGGGGGGGGGGGGGGGGGGGGGGGGGGGGGGGGGGGGGGGGGGGGGGGGGGGGGGGGGGGGGGGGGGGGGGGGGGGGGGGGGGGGGGGGGGGGGGGGGGGGGGGGGGGGGGGGGGGGGGGGGGGGGGGGGGGGGGGGGGGGGGGGGGGGGGGGGGGGGGGGGGGGGGGGGGGGGGGGGGGGGGGGGGGGGGGGGGGGGGGGGGGGGGGGGGGGGGGGGGGGGGGGGGGGGGGGGGGGGGGGGGGGGGGGGGGGGGGGGGGGGGGGGGGGGGGGGGGGGGGGGGGGGGGGGGGGGGGGGGGGGGGGGGGGGGGGGGGGGGGGGGGGGGGGGGGGGGGGGGGGGGGGGGGGGGGGGGGGGGGGGGGGGGGGGGGGGGGGGGGGGGGGGGGGGGGGGGGGGGGGGGGGGGGGGGGGGGGGGGGGGGGGGGGGGGGGGGGGGGGGGGGGGGGGGGGGGGGGGGGGGGGGGGGGGGGGGGGGGGGGGGGGGGGGGGGGGGGGGGGGGGGGGGGGGGGGGGGGGGGGGGGGGGGGGGGGGGGGGGGGGGGGGGGGGGGGGGGGGGGGGGGGGGGGGGGGGGGGGGGGGGGGGCCCAAAGAGGTGTTGTGTGATGTTTGAATAGCCAATTTCACAACTTTGATGTGCCACGTGCCAACACTGAGTGAGGTGTACGTATAGTATATATGCTAGTCCCCTCCCAGCTCTTCGACGCGTACTATATATATACTCCCACCATAACACAAACAAAAAAGATTCTACCTTGCTGGTCAAATTAACCTCACTGTCGGTTGTTCGTCAAAGTGATGGACGACGACCTTGCGGGCCCACAGAAAGCGTCACACGCGAGTATCGAGTGTCGTGTAGGACAACCATCGACTGCATGTGGCCAAAACATGTATGTCTGAAAGGGTTGTGTAATGTTTTAAATAACGACTTCATGACTCTGATGTGGCACCTGCCTAACAAAACGGCCAACCCACACGGTGGCTCACAACTCGTAGTGTACTGCGAGCCAACCGCCACCCCCCAGACGCACACACCCACACACACCGTGAATCCACCGCAACTACGATGCATGTTAAATTATCCCACGTTGAACATACGTTAGCAAAGGAGGGATGTTTTAATTTTGAAAAAAACAGAGATCATTAAGACATTTTAGTACATTGATTGATTTTCTACGGGTATAATGTGCAAAAATCAAATTTGGGCTACATGCACACGTGACAGTGCACCTAAATGGATTGCAAAAACACATGTGTGGGGGGGGGGGGGGGGGGGGGGGGGGGGGGGGGGGGGGGGGGGGGGGGGGGGGGGGGGGGGGGGGGGGGGGGGGGGGGGGGGGGGGGGGGGGGGGGGGGGGGGGGGGGGGGGGGGGGGGGGGGGGGGGGGGGGGGGGGGGGGGGGGGGGGGGGGGGGGGGGGGGGGGGGGGGGGGGGGGGGGGGGGGGGGGGGGTTTATCTAATTACAAACGGGAGATTATTAATAATTGGGAACCAATATCCCAAATGGATTATTTATTCGAACCGTGAGCGTTAGACCAACAATGGATACATGCCATGATTCGGTTAAGCAATAAAGCGGCAAACCTCAAGGTCACAAAGATGATAGTTGACGGCGGCGCTGGGCTAAATCTAATCTCCCCTAAGGTGGTCAGCAAACTGCAGATCCCTGATGAAGAGCTCAAGATTACTGGCACGTTCCAAGGAATCAACCTGTGACGCCCCAAGACCGGCGCTCCAGATGCCCTCCATGGATTTCGAGATTCGTCGTGTGATTTATTTTGTTCGTTGCATTCATCTTTGCATCATGTGCATTGCATCATGTCATCTTGCAACCCGTTTTAAAACTCAACCAAATAAATTGCATGAATCTCGGATCCATTTAAATTGAGGGAAATGCACATGGTGATTTCTCTTTACAACATATAAAAGTCTTCCAATATTATTAGGGAGCTATATTAAAATATTCCATTAACTTTGGAATCACCATAACACACCTGCAGTTTAAGTTCCATGCATTTTCTATCTCAATTCCTTGCCTCAAACTTTGCCAACAATTCTTATCTCTTTTATTGAGGCTCCTCCTAAAGTCTCAATATTTTTGGCCACTCCTAAACCTTGTCCTAGTTCAAACCATTTGAATTAAATTCAAATGAGTTTGAATTTAGATCTTGCATTCGTGCCACTTCTATTTTTCCTGGATCAAGCGCATTTTTATGAGTCCGGGAAAATAATCCCCATGCGCAAAATCTTTCCCTAACCCTCTCTTTCTTTTCCTCTCTCTATTTCTTTTCTGCTAGAGAATTAGAGAGAGAGAAGAGAGCCTGCGCCGCAGGCCTCTTGGGCCTGACCGACCAGACCGGCCCATTAGCTGGGGGGGGGGGGGGGGGGGGGGGGGGGGGGGGGGGGGGGGGGGGGGGGGGGGGGGGGGGGGGGGGGGGGGGGGGGGGGGGGGGGGGGGGGGGGGGGGGGGGGGGGGGGGGGGGGGGGGGGGGGGGGGGGGGGGGGGGGGGGGGGGGGGGGGGGGGGGGGGGGGGGGGGGGGGGGGGGGGGGGGGGGGGGGGGGGGGGGGGGGGGGGGGGGGGGGGGGGGGGGGGGGGGGGGGGGGGGGGGGGGGGGGGGGGGGGGGGGGGGGGGGGGGGGGGGGGGGGGGGGGGGGGGGGGGGGGGGGGGGGGGGGGGGGGGGGGGGGGGGGGGGGGGGGGGGGGGGGGGGGGGGGGGGGGGGGGGGGGGGGGGGGGGGGGGGGGGGGGGGGGGGGGGGGGGGGGGGGGGGGGGGGGGGGGGGGGGGGGGGGGGGGGGGGGGGGGGGGGGGGGGGGGGGGGGGGGGGGGGGGGGGGGGGGGGGGGGGGGGGGGGGGGGGGGGGGGGGGGGGGGGGGGGGGGGGGGGGGGGGGGGGGGGGGGGGGGGGGGGGGGGGGGGGGGGGGGGGGGGGGGGGGGGGGGGGGGGGGGGGGGGGGGGGGGGGGGGGGGGGGGGGGGGGGGGGGGGGGGGGGGGGGGGGGGGGGGGGGGGGGGGGGGGGGGGGGGGGGGGGGGGGGGGGGGGGGGGGGGGGGGGGGGGGGGGGGGGGGGGGGGGGGGGGGGGGGGGGGGGGGGGGGGGGGGGGGGGGGGGGGGGGGGGGGGGGGGGGGGGGGGGGGGGGGGGGGGGGGGGGGGGGGGGGGGGGGGGGGGGGGGGGGGGGGGGGGGGGGGGTCAGCCAGGCCCAGCCGACCACCCTCTCTTCTTAACCCTAGCCCCGATCCCCATCTCCCGTTTCCCCCTCGCTTGCGCCGCCAGGGTGAGCCTCGGCTCGATCTCTTTTCCGCCCCACTCGTCTCCCTCCTCGCGCCAGGGAGAGGAGCTCCCTCTTCCTCGCCGTCCTTCGGCTAGTCGTCGCTCCGGCCTCTCCTTCCTCACGCCGCACCACCAGTGTCCTCAACCGCCAAGTCTCGCCATCCGCTCCATCCCGCTGCTCGCCGGAGAAACCCCTCCTCGCCGCCCCGTTGTGCTCTGGAGGTCAGGGCCGCCATGGACGAGCCCCCGCGACCACGCCCCTGCCGTCCCCGCGCCCTGCTGCCTCCTAGAGTGTCGCGTCGTCGCCGTTCGTCTTCAACCGCGGGAGCGCAGTCCTCCTCCAACCCCGTCCAGATCCGGCTGGCCTCCGCCGCCCTTGCCCGTTCCCGGCCGGATCTGACTCCGGTGGCCCGTCCCCGTCGGAGTTGACCTCCACCGCAGGCCACCCGCCAAGCCGCAGGAGCAGTGCCGCTGCCGCCTTGCTTCTGCATCGTTCGCCAAGTCCCGCTGGAGGCCACGCGCGAGCCCGCGTTGACTTCCCCTGCTCCACCACCATCAGCGCCCGGCAGCACCTCCTCTGTCCGTCACTCGTGCTGCTGCTGCTCGCCTTGCCGCTGCCATGGCCTCTCACTTGTAGCCCCTCGCCAAGCATGCTACGTGATGCTGCCCCTTTTGTCGTTGCCAAGGCCACTGAATCCAGGGACACAAGACCGCCTCTGTGGATTCCTTTCGACAAGTACCACGACGACCGGCGAGACCGCCAAGTTCCACTACCGATGAACGTTTTGGAATCGCCAAGTCAGACTACAACGCGAAGACCATGTACAACTACTGACACCCGTGGATTTCACCAAGTACCTCTAATGACGACCCTAACGTGTACGACTACCATCGCCGTGGATCCGACGACGTTTGTACCACTACCGTCGACCTCGGATTCGTCAAGTTCATCTTCGACACGTGTACCACTTCTTCCTACGACCGTCCTGAGAACGTCTACTTCATCTACATCGCACCAAACCCGAACCGCTCCGAAAATGCACGCTTCGAAGGTATAACACCGAGACGACGCCCGTGAACGAATGCATGTGTGCTGTATGAGATGCTCGTGTTTGCACCGTGTCCGAATTGTCGCTTGCATGTTCCTCCTCGTTGCCATGCCGTCGTCTCATGGGAACCCGGTAACCGGGAGCACCCCACCATCTTTGCATGACACGCTCACGCCACCCTTCTTTTGCATCGGCATCTCAATGAGTTGTCGGAGTAGCCGGAATGTTGCCGTGGCACCCCTTTCTTTCCGCCGTGGTGAGAAAATGCTCCATATCTTATAACATGCCAACATCTTCATAAAAATTGCATAAAATCTTGTATATGTCATCCACATCATGATAACAACATTTAAAATGTTTAAAATTGTTGTTTGCATAAAATTGCTTAATGTCATATGGGGATTTTCCGGAATTGTTGTTGTTGTTTCCGGCCTCTTTCAAAATGCCTAAATGTGTAGTTTACTTATGCTTCACCTTTTGCCATGTTAACCAACATTTAATATTGTTGAGTAGCGTTAACAAGAGCGAACTAAATATTTAATGTGGTGTTTCGTCAATATGCAACATATTGAGCTCCACTTAATTTGTAGTGTTGCTTGTTGCACTTTGTCATGCTATTTAAATCGGACATGCATCATACTTGTTTGTGCATCATGCCATGTTTATGCTTGTGTGTTTACCATGATGTTTGCTTTTTTTCGGCCGTACTTCTTCTTGATAGTTCCGGTTATATTGCGATTGTGAGGATCTGTTCGACTACGTTGGTTCGTCTACTTTTTGGACTCGTCCTTCTTCCTTGCGGGATCTCAGGCAAGATGACCATTACCTTTGATATCACTTATATCTTTGCTTGCTAGTTGTTCGTTTTATTGCTATGTCGCGCTACCTACCACTTGTTTATCATGCCTCCCATATTGCCATGTCAAGCCTCTAACTCACCTTCCTAGCAAACCGTTGTTTGGCTAAGTTACCGCTTTTGCTCAGCCCCTCTTATAGCGTTGCTAGTTGCAGGTGCCTTCCAGGTTGTTTCATGTTGGAACATGGATATGTTGGGATATCATAATATTTCTTATTTAATCAATGCATCTATATACTTGGTAAAGGGTGAAATGCTCGGCCTTATGCCTGGTGTTTTGTTCCACTCTTGCCGCCCTAGTTTTCGTCATACCGGTGTTATGTTACTTGATTTTGCGTTCCTTACGCAGTTGGGGTTATGGGACCCCTTGACAGTTCGTTTTGAATAAAACTCCTCCAACAAGGCCCAACCTTGGTTTTACATTTGACTAACAACCTATAACTTTCTCTTGGGGTTGCAAACCCGAGGGTCATCTTTATTTTAACCCCCCCTTGGGCCAGTGCTCCTCTGAGTGTTGGTCCAGCCTACCCCCCCCCCCCCCCCCCCCCCCCCCCCCCCCCCCCCCCCCCCCCCCCCCCCCCCCCCCCCCCCCCCCCCCCCCCCCCCCCCCCCCCCCCCCCCCCCCCCCCCCCCCCCCCCCCCCCCCCCCCCCCCCCCCCCCCCCCCCCCCCCCCCCCCCCCCCCCCCCCCCCCCCCCCCCCCCCCCCCCCCCCCCCCCCCCCCCCCCCCCCCCCCCCCCCCCCCCCCCCCCCCCCCCCCCCCCCCCCCCCCCCCCCCCCCCCCCCCCCCCCCCCCCCCCCCCCCCCCCCCCCCCCCCCCCCCCCCCCCCCCCCCCCCCCCCCCCCCCCCCCCCCCCCCCCCCCCCCCCCCCCCCCCCCCCCCCCCCCCCCCCCCCCCCCCCCCCCCCCCCCCCCCCCCCCCCCCCCCCCCCCCCCCCCCCCCCCCCCCCCCCCCCCCCCCCCCCCCCCCCCCCCCCCCCCCCCCCCCCCCCCCCCCCCCCCCCCCCCCCCCCCCCCCCCCCCCCCCCCCCCCCCCCCCCCCCCCCCCCCCCCCCCCCCCCCCCCCCCCCCCCCCCCCCCCCCCCCCCCCCCCCCCCCCCCCCCCCCCCCCCCCCCCCCCCCCCCCCCCCCCCCCCCCCCCCCCCCCCCCCCCCCCCCCCCCCCCCCCCCCCCCCCCCCCCCCCCCCCCCCCCCCCCCCCCCCCCCCCCCCCCCCCCCCCCCCCCCCCCCCCCCCCCCCCCCCCCCCCCCCCCCCCCCCCCCCCCCCCCCCCCCCCCCCCCCCCCCCCCCCCCCCCCCCCCCCCCCCCCCCCCCCCCCCCCCCCCCCCCCCCCCCCCCCCCCCCCCCCCCCCCCCCCCCCCCCCCCCCCCCCCCCCCCCCCCCCCCCCCCCCCCCCCCCCCCCCCCCCCCCCCCCCCCCCCCCCCCCCCCCCCCCCCCCCCCCCCCCCCCCCCCCCCCCCCCCCCCCCCCCCCCCCCCCCCCCCCCCCCCCCCCCCCCCCCCCCCCCCCCCCCCCCCCCCCCCCCCCCCCCCCCCCCCCCCCCCCCCCCCCCCCCCCCCCCCCCCCCCCCCCCCCCCCCCCCCCCCCCCCCCCCCCCCCCCCCCCCCCCCCCCCCCCCCCCCCCCCCCCCCCCCCCCCCCCCCCCCCCCCCCCCCCCCCCCCCCCCCCCCCCCCCCCCCCCCCCCCCCCCCCCCCCCCCCCCCCCCCCCCCCCCCCCCCCCCCCCCCCCCCCCCCCCCCCCCCCCCCCCCCCCCCCCCCCCCCCCCCCCCCCCCCCCCCCCCCCCCCCCCCCCCCCCCCCCCCCCCCCCCCCCCCCCCCCCCCCCCCCCCCCCCCCCCCCCCCCCCCCCCCCAGTGCAGGTGATGCTACCGAACTCAAGTGGGAGTTCCACGAGGACCTTGGTCGTTACTATGTTTCGTTTTCTGATGATCAATAGTGGAGCCTAGTTGGGACGATCGGGGATCTAGCATTTGGGGTTATCTTCTTTTCATTTGGATTTGACCGTAGTCGGTCTATGTGTGTATTTTGGATGATGTATGATTTATTTAAGTATTGTGTGAAGTGGCGATTGTAAGCCAACTCTCTTTATCCCTTTCTTGTTCATTACATGGGATTGTGTGAAGATGACCCTTCTTGCGACAAAACCACTATGCCTACAACACCTTGAAGATGCCAGAGCCGATGGGCATTATTTCCATCCCATCAGACAAGAAAGATGCAATCATATGTGTGGATAAGATGCGTCGAGACGCGGTAGTAGCTGAGGCAGCAGAAGCCACAGCTCCCGCCAAGGAAACAAAGAAGGGAAAGAAGGCTAGCAGAGACGCCGGCAAGGATTCCGGGGGCGCGCCTCTCCGGAGTGCGTTGCACCTATTGAGGACTTACCAGAGAGTTCCACTAGCAAGAAACCCAAAGTTGCTTCACCTGATGTGAATAAGGTCCAGGCAAGGCAGGATGGCGCTGACGGTACGTTCACCATCAACGCCACCCTTGATGACAAATAGGAAAGCACGCTCGTTGCCTTCCTTCGAGCGAATGTCGATGTGTTTGCTTGGCAACCATCTGACATCCTCGGTGTTCCCAGGGAGGTAATCGAGCACCACCTTGCTGTCTGCCCTCATGCTCGGCCCGTCAAGCAGAAGGTCAGAAAGCAAGCTTTGGAACGACAACAGTTCATTGCCGAGGAGAGCACGAAACTTGAAGCTGTTGGTTTGGTCAGAGGAGTTTCATCCGGTGTGCCCCTGAGAACGAGATATGTGCAGCTCCTATCGAGATTTGCCCCCCCCCCCCCCCCCCCCCCCCCCCCCCCCCCCCCCCCCCCCCCCCCCCCCCCCCCCCCCCCCCCCCCCCCCCCCCCCCCCCCCCCCCCCCCCCCCCCCCCCCCCCCCCCCCCCCCCCCCCCCCCCCCCCCCCCCCCCCCCCCCCCCCCCCCCCCCCCCCCCCCCCCCCCCCCCCCCCCCCCCCCCCCCCCCCCCCCCCCCCCCCCCCCCCCCCCCCCCCCCCCCCCCCCCCCCCCCCCCCCCCCCCCCCCCCCCCCCCCCCCCCCCCCCCCCCCCCCCCCCCCCCCCCCCCCCCCCCCCCCCCCCCCCCCCCCCCCCCCCCCCCCCCCCCCCCCCCCCCCCCCCCCCCCCCCCCCCCCCCCCCCCCCCCCCCCCCCCCCCCCCCCCCCCCCCCCCCCCCCCCCCCCCCCCCCCCCCCCCCCCCCCCCCCCCCCCCCCCCCCCCCCCCCCCCCCCCCCCCCCCCCCCCCCCCCCCCCCCCCCCCCCCCCCCCCCCCCCCCCCCCCCCCCCCCCCCCCCCCCCCCCCCCCCCCCCCCCCCCCCCCCCCCCCCCCCCCCCCCCCCCCCCCCCCCCCCCCCCCCCCCCCCCCCCCCCCCCCCCCCCCCCCCCCCCCCCCCCCCCCCCCCCCCCCCCCCCCCCCCCCCCCCCCCCCCCCCCCCCCCCCCCCCCCCCCCCCCCCCCCCCCCCCCCCCCCCCCCCCCCCCCCCCCCCCCCCCCCCCCCCCCCCCCCCCCCCCCCCCCCCCCCCCCCCCCCCCCCCCCCCCCCCCCCCCCCCCCCCCCCCCCCCCCCCCCCCCCCCCCCCCCCCCCCCCCCCCCCCCCCCCCCCCCCCCCCCCCCCCCCCCCCCCCCCCCCCCCCCCCCCCCCCCCCCCCCCCCCCCCCCCCCCCCCCCCCCCCCCCCCCCCCCCCCCCCCCCCCCCCCCCCCCCCCCCCCCCCCCCCCCCCCCCCCCCCCCCCCCCCCCCCCCCCCCCCCCCCCCCCCCCCCCCCCCCCCCCCCCCCCCCCCCCCCCCCCCCCCCCCCCCCCCCCCCCCCCCCCCCCCCCCCCCCCCCCCCCCCCCCCCCCCCCCCCCCCCCCCCCCCCCCCCCCCCCCCCCCCCCCCCCCCCCCCCCCCCCCCCCCCCCCCCCCCCCCCCCCCCCCCCCCCCCCCCCCCCCCCCCCCCCCCCCCCCCCCCCCCCCCCCCCCCCCCCCCCCCCCCCCCCCCCCCCCCCCCCCCCCCCCCCCCCCCCCCCCCCCCCCCCCCCCCCCCCCCCCCCCCCCCCCCCCCCCCCCCCCCCCCCCCCCCCCCCCCCCCCCCCCCCCCCCCCCCCCCCCCCCCCCCCCCCCCCCCCCCCCCCCCCCCCCCCCCCCCCCCCCCCCCCCCCCCCCCCCCCCCCCCCCCCCCCCCCCCCCCCCCCCCCCCCCCCCCCCCCCCCCCCCCCCCCCCCCCCCCCTTTTCGAGGGCTCATGTTCTACTACGGGCTGGATTTTCACGATCTGGCCCCGAACTCTGTTCTTCTTATCTCGGCGTTTATCGTCACGTGCGAGGCCTTCCTTCGAATCCCTCCACACTTCGGCTTGTGGCTCAAGACCTTCAATGTGAAGCCGCAGATGATAGGGGGGAAGTAGGCAGAGTGTGGTGGCGCCACCGTGAGCAAGCTTAATAGCACTCTTTGGCTAAAAGGATCCTTCACCGAGTCCTCTGACTTATGGCAACATGAGTGGTTCTATATCACCGAGCCCCGTGGTTCCAAGTGGGCGGCTGCGCCTGCATTTCGATCCAGCCCTCCGATTCAGCTCGCATCATGGATTAATAAGGGGTTGGACTGGGGATCAATTGATGAGGTACAGACTCTGCAGAGCCGCATCCGGAGCCTCCTCGAGAGGGACATTGATCTTATCAACTTTATTCAAGTAATGCTGGTTCGTCGGACCTTGCCGTGCCAGAGGCGACCTCTCCGCACGTGCGAGTTTAATCCCGAAGGGCCGCGGACACTTCAACACTTCTTTGGCACTATGCACAAAAGGATGTGGAAATTATTTTTCGGGAAACAAAAATAGTGGCCGGACACTACCAAAGACATCGGCCTTGACTGTAACCATCCGGATACCACGGTAAGTACCCGTCCGCCGAACATTTCTTAATCAGGAATCTCGTGGTAAGACACTGAGCAAACCATCTCTTTCCAGGGCTGGATAAAGAAAGCGGAACTGATTAGGTGTCCGGCTCCCCTTCCCGAAGACTCAGCGGACCCCGTGCTAACAAGGATGCTGGTACCGGCACCGTACCAGGCACCGGTGGAGGAGGGCAAGGTGGAGAGCGGGAAGACCAGAGATGGCCTTCGTTCCGGAGGTAAATTAGACACTGGGTCCGGAGAAATCGACATTTCTTCGCCCGAAGACAAAGGCGAAGGAGAAGCAAGCATCCCTTCTCCATATAGGAAGAAAAGGGCCGCCTCCGAAAGTTGGGAGGAACTGACTCCCAAGAGGGGCAAGATGCCATCGTCGGGCGGCTCGGGATTGGAAGGCGACGCCGTTGCACAACTCCGTTGTGAGGACAAGCCTTCGACCAAATCGTAAGTGAGTCCAGGGTGCTTTAATCACATCCCGTTCTTTTCCTGTTACCGGAATGACACGTAACGTTCATGTGTATCTTTATAGTTCGGCGCAGAGTGTTCCTGAGCGATCCCCCCCCCCCCCCCCCCCCCCCCCCCCCCCCCCCCCCCCCCCCCCCCCCCCCCCCCCCCCCCCCCCCCCCCCCCCCCCCCCCCCCCCCCCCCCCCCCCCCCCCCCCCCCCCCCCCCCCCCCCCCCCTTGATCAACAAGCGGCGCGAGGGATGAAGGAGGCATTACCCGAAGGTGAACCCCCGAGCGTCCGGGGTTCGGGGGCCAACAATGAAGGCCCCGGACTATCCGGTTTTCAACCAGTGATGACTCTGGAGACGAGTGAACATGTTCCTTCAAAGGATGGTCGTGCTCCTACAGCGGCTTCCGAAGACCCGGCGGCGCCAGATACGTTGAGGGATATGTTGCGAAAAGCATCTGTCTCGGAGGAACAGCGTACCTTGATGGGTACGGTGGTTGAGAGGATTCTGTCCGCGAAGAGCAGATTGAATGAAGCCTTCATGAGCCTGCTAAGAGGCTTCGAGGTTTGTGATGTAGTACTTTCAACTGTATTTGCAAAATGCACCTGTGTATAGGTAGTAGCCCCTGAGACTCGGGTTGGCTTCCCATGGGAGGCGATCCGAGGATCAAAAGAAATGCTCAGGGAATAATCTGGTTAATTGGGACACAGGCTGTTTCTCCCCTGGCGACTGCCCGGACTACGGATATTGCCGAGCTGCAGCGGAAGCTTGATGTGGCAGGGGATGACGTTGCGTTGATCAATAGGCGTCTTGACGAGTCGCAAGGTATGTATTCGGAGCAATCGTGACACATACGTGTTTGTAATATGACCGTGATGCTGAAAATTGTATACTGGGATATACATGGCTGCAGATGGTGCCGCCGCCGTTGAGATTCTTCGAGCGGAGCTGGCCCGGGCCAAGGAGCAGGCCCGGTTTAGTAATGCGGCCGCCGAGAAGACATCGGCCGAATTGAGGGCCGAACAAGCTGCTCGGCACCAAGACGAGGAGAAAATATCCGTGATGGCGCTCGATCTGAAAAATGCTGCTAGCCGCTGTGAATTCCTTGAGAAGGAGAATAAAGACAAAACAGCTGATCTTGATAAGGCCTTACGAGAGGCGAGAGAAGCGCGGTCCGAATCGAGAGCGGCCCGTGAGGAGATCCGGCAAGCTGGGGAGATTGCGGCTGGTAAGCCCTTTTTACTACAGACTAAGTTCGGCGATCCGAACTATGCTGAGCTTAACCAAGTGTGGAGTTCTCCAGACCTGTTTTTGGACTTGCCGAAGAGTTCTTCCGATGCGGCGCGGTTTTACCAAGCGCAAGAGGGATATGCAACGGAGAAGCTTTTCTGGTCACAATTTGGCGCATCAAAGCGCCCTCTGTTGCTGAATGAACAGATGTCCCAATGGGCCGAACTTCACAGGATATCCGGCGCTGCCATGAAGAACGTCATAATCCGGCTGTGGCCGACTGAGCCTATTCCGAATAGCTACTTTGGCTTGGTGCAGCGGCTTGTTGATGCGGTGCCACGTATCGACGCCGTTAAGCGGTCGGCGTGCATTGAGGGTGCACGGATGGCCTTTGCCCGTGTTAAGACATACTGGGGAAAGATGAAGGCCATCGATGTTGCGGCGAAGAGTCCACCCCAGGGCAAGGACCGTCACGCACCAGAGCATTATTTTGAAGACGTCTTAGAGGCTGCCCGCTTGATAGAGGGTCAGTGTTCGAAAGGCATAATATTCGAGTGAAGTGTATGCGAATTGTAAAAGACAATTTTTATAATCAGACTATATTTTGGTTTTGCCTAAAAGCTTTTGTTCCTCCTGTGCGGCCGTTTGTATATACTCTGAAAGTTTTCCAGTCGTCGGCTTCAGCCCCCTCGTTGGAAATACGGGGGTGTTCGGCAAAGCATCTGATCACTCTTGACCCAACGTCTTGGTCCGTGAAGGAGGTGTCAATGCGGCGAACCAGGCAATCGGACTATAAGGCGTTAACACTTTCACTTAGCCATAGGAGTTTTATGGTGGGTCTACGATATAGCCCCTGGTATGTACGCGACTTATTCCAATACGATGCGTTTACATATTTGACCGGAAAGAGGTCCTTCGTGTGACACGGGGGGAATCGCGAAAGATTCCAATAAGTCATCGAGTGGTTGACCAGCTCTCGCCGTATCATGACAGTCAGTTTTCGGCTTTCTCTACTGAGGTGCTTAACCAGGTTAACCGGAAGCACAATCGCAGTAGTTCTCCCTTTACTACCCTAGCCGATAGAGCGGAACGTAAGGTAGCAAGCACAGGAGCCGGGCAACCCAACTTTTGACCCAAGACATGATTCAGAGCTGATGCATATAAGGCCAAAACTCGCGACGCCGAAGTACGCTATAGAGCTGTTCGGACTTTTTCGACAACTCGTTTGTTCCCATACCGAGCCCCTGGCGAGTTATGCCGAGGTGTAAGTTTAAGCCAACCGTAAGGGCGAAACTCGGTTCTGTAGAAAAGAGAAGATTATTTTTACTAGGATCTGAGGGATGTGCCAATTGTTTATATAGATAATAAGGCCACACCCTGGCTATTTTACATGCCAAGGGTCGAAGGCTGAGGATAAAGGCACTTTACAGGCTCGAAATACTGAGTGCGGTCTACAAAAAGTTACTTTGGACCTCCTGTCGCACGTCTGCGTCGCCTGTCCTCGGTTGGGGTATTCCTTGACGGGAATGACTTTTGGATGAGTGTATGAACCCGAACTCCAATAGGGTCCGTGGGTGACCCGCCTTTGAGCCATTTGTAGAGAGGATGGTAAAAAAAGGAAGATGGTTAAAAAAACAAGGGAGTATATAGGAGTACTTGTAAGCCCATCCTTATTGCGCTTCCGCCGATGCCCATGGTATTTTAAGTGCATAATTCTGTATGCGCGGTACCGACTTCGCAGGCATATTAGGCGACCGGCGGAAGCCAAATTGCTAGTCCAGGATGGACATTGATTGGTCATGTTGAACAGAGACCGGCGGCGCAATGGCCGATGAGGTATGTGGTGAGATGAGGCCGCTTTGTAGTTCGGCTGAGGTATCCGTAGTATGGTCCTTTGTACGGGGGGAGTTTCCTGTGCATTCACCTCTAGGGGTGTATGTGACATATACCATGTTTACTGTTTTAACTTCGGGAGGAAACTGCTTCTGTCCCCCGGTTTTCGGTTGATGTGTCTCTTCGCCGTCGCTATCACCGGGCGGCTTCTTCCCCTTGTGTTCGGCATTTAACTTGCCGGCCTGTTTGAAAACCCAACAACTTCTGTTGGTGTGATTAGCTGGTTTGTTGGGGTGGCCATGAATCTGGCAGGGCCTATCCAATATCTTGTCTAAATTGGATGGTCCGTCCCTATTTGCCGTGAAAGGCTTTTTTCGTTTGCCGGGTCCGGGGCCGCTGAATCTAGCGTTGACCGCTGTGTCATCTGTTTCCTCATTGTTATTGCGGTGCTTGCTTTTATTGCGTCGTGGCTTCCCATTGCCGCCCCGAACTTCGGAAGTGCTCGGGTCACTGGCGCTATTGCTTCTACGAGCGAGCCAGCTGTCTTCTCCCGCGCAAAAGCGGGTCATCAGAGCCGTAAGGGCTGGCATGGATCTTGGTTTTTCCTGACCGAGATGGCGGGCAAGCCACTCATCCCGGACGCTGTGCTTGAAGGCCGCTAGGGCTTCTGCGTCCGGACAGTCTACAATTTGGTTCTTTTTAACTAAGAACCTAGTCCAGAGCTTCCTGGCAGACTCCCCGGGCTGCTGGACAATGTGACTTAAATCATCGGCATCCGGTGGCCGGACATATGTACCTTGGAAGTTGTCGCGGAAGGCGTCTTCCAGATCTTCCCAGCTGCCAATCGAGTTTTCAGGCAGGCTGTTTAACCAATGCCGAGCTGATCCTTTGAGTTTTAACAGGAGGTATTTGATGGCGTGGAGATCGTCTCCGCGAGCCATATGGATGTGGAGAAGGAAATCTTCGATCCACACCGTGGGATCTGTTGTTCCATTGTATGATTCGATATTTATGGGTTTAAACCCTTCTGGGAATTCATGATCCATTACTTCGTCAGTGAAGCAAAGGGGGTGTGCGGCACCTCTATATTGGGCCACGACGCGACGTGTCTCTGATGGTGTTCGTCTGCGATTTTCGGCCCGGGTGTGACTAGGTTCGGCACGTCCGGATAGATAGACGTCGTCGCGTGTTGAGGTGCGTCCTCGCGATCTATAGATCGATCTGGAATGACCTGCTTTGTTGTGTAGGTCCTGTCGAGGGCCGTATTTATATTCCTGAGCTGTTTTATATTTATTTTCACGCTCCGGTGGTATAGGCTGCTGTTCGGCTTGAATTGTCGCTTCCTCCCGACCACGTGGTGGTATGCTAGTCGTATTGCGCGAGGGAGGTACGGACTTCAGTGCATCCTCATCGAACTGAGGTAGCGGTTTGCGCTTCGGGTAACTCTTGGCTGGGCGTCTGAGGCCGTATTCTTCGGCTGCTAGGACATTAGTCCATCTGTCGTTGAGCAAATCTTGGTCGGCTTGAAGCTGCTGCCGTTTCTTTTCCAGGCTTCTTGCTGTGGCTATGAGCCGGCGCTTGAAGCGCTCCTGCTCGAAGGGTTCCTCTGGCACGACGAATTCCTCATCGCCGAGGCTTGCCTCATCTTCGGAGAGCGGGAGATAATTGTCATCCTCCGAATTGTCATGTATGGCCTGTTCATCAGGGCTAACTTGCCCGCTTCCTGGTTCCCCCTGTTTGGAAGTTGCCTCAACAGGGTCTTCATCGTTCTCGGCATCTTCCGGAGTATTATTTTCTCCGGTGCCAGTGTTGCTGTCTTCTGAATGACGTGACTTAGAGCGGCGCCGAGGACGCCGGCGTTTGTGCTGTGTCTCAGGAGATTTATTCTCAACTGGATCTTTTTTGTCATCGTCGTTGGTTTCTTTAGGTGTATCCACCATGTACACGTTGTACGAAGAAGTGGCCGTCCAGCGTCCAGTGAATGGCAGGTTTTTGCCCTGCTCCACGTCGGCATCGTCATCCATACCGTCGATGTCTTCGAAGCTGTAATCAAGCATGTCGGTTAAGTCCTCGACCGTGGCTATGAAGTGGGTGGCGGGTGGGAAGCAAAATTCTCCATCGTCAGCCCCTAGTTTGAACCGGACATAGTTCAGCTGTGGGTCCCCCGCCAAGGACAGGTTTTTTTTAATGAGTTTAGCACATCGCCCAAGGGCGAGTGCTGGAAGATGTCTGCGGCGCTGAATTTGAAGATCGGTAAGCGATCAAGTTCGGTGTCCGCGGACTCACATGGTTCGGAACTTATAACCAAAGACGAGTCCGGAGTTCCGGTGACACAGATATCATGTGAGGTTAAGTCTATGTGCGGCTCCAACGCCGGGGAATCTGTGGCCTCCGTGGTGGGGTTGAGCCTCCCGTCCTTGGATGGCGCAGTGTGCTTCAGATCTAAGGCCAGAGCAGTTACAGGAGCTATCTCCTGGATGCGGTCCGATGTTAGACTTAGGTCATGTTCATCGAGGTGACCAGGAGCGGTCGCCGCGGTCTCGAATTTGGCGAAGATCAAATCTCCACGGATGTCCGCGACGTAGTTCAAGCTCCCGAATCTGACCTGATGGCCAGGGGCGTAGCTATCGATCTGCTCCAGATGGCCAAACAAGTTGGCCCGCAGTGCGAAGCCGCCGAACACGAAGATCTGTCCAGGGAGGAAAGTTTCTCCTTGGACAGCGTCATTGTTGATGATTGAAGGGGCCATCAAACCTTTTGAGGACGACACAGTGGAACTCTCAATGAAAGCACCAATGTCGGTGTCAAAACCGGCGGATCTTGGGTAGGGGGTCCCGAACTGTGCGTCTAAGGTGGATGGTAACAGGAGACAAAGGACACGATGTTTACCCAGGTTCGGGCCCTCTCTACGGAGGTAATACCCTACTTCCTGCTTGATTGATCTTGATGAATATGAGTATTACAAGAGTTGATCTACCACGAGATCGTAATGGCTAAACCCTAAAAGTCTAGCCTGTATGACTATGGTAATGAATATCTCTCCCCTCCGGACTAAGTCCTCCGGTTTATATAGACACCGGGAGGATCTAGGGTTACACAAGGTCGGTTACAAAGAAAGGAATCTACATGTTTGATCGCCAAGCTTGCCTTCCACGCCAAGGTGAGTCCTATCCGGACACGGGTGCAGTCTTCGGTCTTCGTATCTTCACAGCCCATCCGTCCGGCCCATGGCTAACAGGCCGGACGCCCGAGGACCCCTTAGTCCAGGACTCCCTCAGTTAGCAAATCTAGTAGTAGTGCGCAAGGCAAATGGGAAATGGAGGCTTTGCAGTGACTTCACAGACCTGAACAAGGCATGCCCAAAAGACCCTTTCCCCCTGCCGCGCATCGATCAGATTGTAGACTCCACTTCCGGGTGTGATCTGCTTTCCTTTTTGGATGCATACTCCGGCTACCATCAGATATTTATGTCCAAGGAAGATGAAGAGAAAACCGCGTTCATAACTCCATGTGGCACGTACTGCTTTGTACGTACGCCTTGCAGATTAAAGAGCGCTAGGTCCACCTTTGCAAGAGCAGTACAAATTGGTTTTGAACCTCAGCTACACAGGAACGTAGAAGCTTACATGGATGATATAGTAGTCAAGACCAAGGACAGATCAACACTCGTTCAAGATCTGGAAGAGACTTTTGCAAACTTGCGCAAGATCAATTTGAAGCTAAACCCTCAGAAGTGTGTATTTGGTGTCCCATCCGGCAAGCTGCTTGGTTTCTTTGTGTCTCATCGAGGGATAGAAGCCAACCCCGACAAGATCAGAGCGATCTAGCAGATACAAGCACCCAAGACTATTAAGGATGTGAGGCATTTGACTGGATGTGTTGCCGTGCTGAGTAGGTTCATCTCCAAGTCTGTTGAGCGTGCCTTGTCTTCTTCAAAATCTTCAAGAAGGCGGGCCCAATAAAGTGGACCCTGGAAGCAGAAGCAGCGCTACAAGACCTGAAAGCCTACCTTTCCTCCGCTGCCACCTAAGTCGCTCCTAAACCGCAAGAGTCATTGTTGCTATATTTAGTGGCAACGAATCAAGTGGTTAGTGCAGCACTGGTGGCGCAGCGAGTAGTGGATGAGGAAGCAGCTGCAACAATTTTCCCCTCCAGAGATGAAACTGAACCAGTCACAGCAAGATCAGATACAAATCAAGGAGAAGCAGAGCAAGTTAGCAAAGGCAGTCCCAAAACAGCGGCAAAGAAGAAAGTGGTTCAACGGCCACTGTACTTTGTCACTTACCTATTACAAGGGGCTAGGTCAAGGTACTCTGCAGTGCAAAAACTGATCTTCGGCCTTATCATGGCCTCAAGGAAATTACCCCACTACTTCCAAGCCCACAAGATCATAGTTGACACCCGTTTCCCACTGCAACGCATACTAAGGAACCCTGAAGCTACCGGCAGGATAGTTGAATGGGAACTAGAGATGTCAAGCTTTGGCCTAAAGTACGAAAGTACCTCAACTATTCAGAGTAGAGCATTGGCAGAGTTCATTGCAGAATGGATGCCCACTACATATGAAGAAACGCCAGTGACAGTTATCCCCGGCAAGGAGGCACCTCAAGAGTGGATCATGTACATTGATGGTGCTTTCTTGTTGCAGGGCGCTGGAGCTAGCGTGCTTCTTGTTGCGCCCACCGGAGAGCACCCCAAGTATGTGGTTCAAATGCACTTTCCCCGGGAGAAGGCCACCAACAACACTGCCGAGTATGAGGGGCTCCTTGCCGGACTCAGAATTGCGGTGGAGTTGGGAATCAAGAAATTGATCATCCGTGGAGACTCACAGCTTGTGGTGAGACAAGTCAATAAGGATTACCAGAGTCCATTGATGGAGGCGTATGTAGAGGAGGTGAGGAAGCTAGAAGAACGCTTTGATGGGTTGCAAGCAAAACACGTGCCACGCACGGAGAACAACATTGTTGATCACTTGTCAAAGTGTGTTGCGCAAAAGCTCCCTGTGGAACCAGGAACTTTTGTCCTCCACCTAACTCAACCATTGGTGTCCCCTTCAATGATGGCCAGGAAAAGGAGAAAGTTGGACTCCGGCAAGTACCTCCCGATAGAGCTTCCCGAACCCGTTGGTAGAGAGACTGTTGGGAACCACCCTGCCTCAGTTGGTGAGCAGCACCCTCCCGCGGAACCACAAGTTCTTGCGGTCGAGGTGAGCGCTCCCACAAATGTATCAGTTTATCGATGACACTCTATACAGAAAGAGGCCAAACGGTGTGAAATTGAAGTGCATTTGCCAGGAAGATGGACAGAAGCTGCTGGCGAAAATACATGGAGGTATGTGTGGCTCTCACATTGGATCAAGAGCCCTGGTTTGAAAAGCTTTCTGGTAGGATTTCTATTAGCCCACAACCCTCCAGGATGCAACTAAGCTAGTCACCAAATGTGAAGCCTGTCGGTTCCACTCCAAGAACATCCATCAACCAGCTCAAGCTCTCCAGGTGATCCCTTTATCCTGGCCATTTTCGGTCTGGGGGCTTGACATCTTGGGCCCCTTCTCCCGTGCTACCGGGGGCTTTGAATTCTTGTAAGCCGCAATCGACAAGTTTACAAAGTGGCTAGAACTGGAGCCAGTGAAGAAGGTAACCGCATAGTCAGCTGTCAAGTTCTTGAAAGGATTGGTGTGCAATTTTGGAGTACCCGCCAGAGTGATCACCGACAACGGCACCCAATTCACGAGCCGCACCTTCATGAAGTACGTCCAAAGCCTTAGGAGCAAGGTCTCCTTTTCCTCTGTTGATCATCCCGGGGCAATGGGAAAGCTGAGAGGATGAATGCTAAAGTGTTGCGTGGACTCAAGACGAGAACTTTTGATAGGCTGCAGAAGTGCGGCAGACGCTGGATCGATGAGCTACCGGTGGTTCTTTGGTCCCTCCATACGACACCAAATTGAGCCACCGGCCAGACTCCCTTCTCCCTAGTCTATGGGGTAGAAGCAGTGCTCCCCACAGAACTCATATATGGGTCACCTCGAGTACTTGCCTATGATAAAGTAGAGCAAGAGCAGCTTCGGCATGACGATGTCGTGCTCCTCGAGTAAGATCGTCTCCGGGCCGTTGTGCGTGCTGCATGCTACTAGCAAGCCTTGCGCCGCTATCATAGCCGCATGATTCATGCCCGGAGCCTTGAGGAAGGTGACCTTGTCCTTAGGCGTGTTCAGTCCGCCAAGGGTTCCAACAAGTTGACACCAAAGTGGGAAGGCCCTTACCGGGTAGTACAAGTCACCAGACCTGGCGCAGTCTGTCAAGAGACCGAAGATGGCATTAAGGTGCAAAACTCATGGAATATTGAGCATCTTCGTAAGTTCTACCCGTAAGGCACGGCTACCGGGCTCAGTTCCCGACAACCACCTTTTGTACAAGCCTTGCTGATGTGCATGTATCCCTTTGTACAAAGCCAAGCGCAGACCCTGTGTGAAGATAATAAAACAAAGCGCTAGCGTCCAAAAACTTGCATGCATTTTTATTTTAGTATGATCTTGCCATGGTCATTTAGAAAGGTCGTATGTTGCTATTTCCCCCCCCCTGTACTAACTACAGGGTCCCTACCGTGGATAAACTCCCAAGGGGAGAAAGAGAGAACAGGCCTGCGTATCGACCCCCGGCAACATAAAGAAGATAAGTTCCTTTAGTCATCCATAGTGTACCTCTGTGTGAAAAACTTGTGCGTAGAAAAACCTTGTCACCCTCTAACATTTGTGCTCCCATCTTTTGATTCAAAGATCACTTTGGTCAGGACGGTCACAGTGGCATTTGGAAAAAAGGGTTGACGAGGGGCATGTTCTCTTCCACGCTCCTAACACGCCGAGCTAAGCCTTGCGGCATCAATGGAAGAGGCCGGCAAGCTGTCTTGCCGGGAAATGTTGTTTACTTAAAAGTATAGAGGAGACGTTCCTCTGCATGGACATGATACATGCACAAGCGCCTGGCAAGCATATCTTTTTTCATTGATACGCAGATAAACAAGTACGAACCTTACAAGGTACAAATATGGATGAAAAAGATTACATAATTAGGACTAAAGTTTGGCAAGTGCCTACATCTTTTGAATCAAAAAAAGATAAGTGCCCCGTAATGCCTTTCTTGTCCCTCTCCTCCTAGGACCTACAGTGGGAGGTGAAGAGGGCAAAAGGAGTGCCTGGGCAGAAGCCCAGCCTGACCCCGTCAGGGCCCGCGGGACGCAGCCTTACAAGATCGGGAGGGTGCAGATGAAGGCGATGGACGGAGAGAGCGGCTAGGCGATGCCCTGGTCACCACCGCCAGGACTAGCGGAAGGCAGCAGGAGGGACACTAGCAGGGAAGACGAAGCCGGAGTCCATGAGGAAGCCTGCAGGAGTCCAGCTGGAGGAGGCGGAGACATACACACCCAACACCCTGGCAAATTGCTCTGCTGGGGAGAAGATCAGGTGCGGATGATGGTGCTGCAGGCGCCTAGCTGACGGTGATGGTGCGACCGACACTCAGCTAGAGTCCGAGCTGCCGTCCTCCTGCTCGGCGTCGTCGTCATCGCTGTCACCATCCTCTTCTTCGCTATCGCTCGAGGAGGAGCTTTCATCGTCGGTCGAGCTCTCTGCACAGCACCCTATGCGAGCACCCGAATGCCTGAAGACCTTGATGGAGAGCAGGTTGGCCTCCATTAATGTGAAATGGAGAACGTGCCCCGCCACCAAGCTATGGGCATGAGCAAAGGTTTTCCAGCCACGCCGGAGAAGCATGACATGAGGTGCGTGAAGGAAATATGCCCTAGAGGCAATAATAAAGTTGTTATTTTATATTTCCTTGTTCATGACAAAGGTTTATTATTCATGCTAGAATTGTATTGATCGGAAACTTAAATACATGTGTGAATACATAAACAAATATCGTGTCCCTAGTAAGCCTCTACTAGACTAGCTCGTTGATCAAAGATGGTTAAAGTGTCCTAACCATAGACATGTGTTGTCATTTGATAACGGTATCACATCATTAAGAGAATGATGTGATGGACAAGACCCATCCGTTAGATTAGCATATTGATCATTCAGTTTATTGCTATTGCTTTCTTCATGACAATTACATATTCCTTCGACTATGAGATTATGCAACTCCCGGATACCAGAGGAATACCTTGTGTGCTATCAAACATCACAACGTAACTGGGTGACATAAAGATGCTCTACAGGTATCTCCGAAGGTGTTTGTTGAGTTGGCATAGATCGAGATTAGGATTTGTCACTCCGAGTATCGGAGAGGTATCTCTGGGCCCTCTCGGTAATACACATCATAAACTTGCAAACAAATGACTAAGGAGTTAGTTATGAGGTGATGTATTACGAAACGAGTAAAGAGACCGTCGGATTTCGGGTTCCGGCAAAACCCTTGAGGTTCGAACACTGGGGTGCGCACGAAGATTTCCCCCTACCTAATCACGCCCTCAGCCTCACCGCGATCTCAAAGCCTAGCTCGACGAACCCGCAACACAAGAGACACGAGATTTATACTGGTTCGGGCCACCGTTGTGGTGTAATACCCTACTCCAGTGTGGTGTGGTGGATTGCCTCTTGGGCTGAGGATGAACAGTACAAGGGGAAGAACAGCCTCCTGAGGAGAGGTGTTCTTATGCTTGGTGGGTGTGAGGATGGAGTGGATCCAGTCCGAGATCAGCTGCCTCCTACTGTGGTGGCTAGTCCTATTTATAGAGGCCCGGTCCTCTTCCCAAATATTGAGCGGGAAGGGATGCCACAACGACCAATTTGAAGGGGGACAGCTAGTCCAAGCTATCCTGACTAAAGGTGGTCTTCGCCTACCAAAGGCTCTGGTGGTGACGCCGTCTTGGGCTCCACGGTGACCTCCGCCCTGCCGTCCTGCTGGTCTTCGTCTCGTTGCACCGATATGGAAACCTTTGCCTGATGCCTCGGTACTCCTCGCCTGCGCTTGCCTCCTTAGCACCAAAGAGGAAACAAGGACACTGTGCGTGCTGGCACCCGCCTAGTCTTGGTCGTCATGGCTTACGTCATTGGAACCTCGCGAGGTTCGCCTTGCCTTGATCTCTCCACCCCTCACGAGCCAGCCTGGTGAGGCTGCCCCCGAGGAGGTCTTGTGTCGTCCGCCTCGCGAGGCTTGGCCCCTCGCGAGGGTCTTGAGTGTTTGTTGGTGAAGACGGGCCGTACTGGGCCGCGAGTGGATCCACGCCGTGGGCCGCAGGCAGGCAAGTCTGGGGACCCCCGTTCCCAGAACGCCAACAGAGACTTGCCTGTAATGAGATTGAACTAGGTATAGAGATACCGACGATCAAATCTCGGGCAAGTAACATACCGGTGGACAAAGGGAATTACGTATGTTGACCGATAAAGATCTTCGGAGAATATGTAGGAGCCAATATGGGCATCCGGGTTCCGCTATTGGTTATTGAACGGAGAGGTGTCTCGGTCATGTCTACATAGTTCTAGAACCCGTAGGGTCCGCACGCTTAATGTTCGTTGACGATATAGTGTTATATGGTTTGGTGACTGAATGTTGTTTGGAGTCCCGGATGAGATCACGGACATGACGAGGAGTCTCGAAATGGCCGAGAGGTAAAGATTGATATATAGGACGATGGTATTCAGACACCGAAATGGTATCGGAGTGCACGGGGTACTCATCGGGTCACCGGAAGGGGTTCCGGGCACCCCCGGCAAGTGTATGGGCCTTATGGGCCAAAGGGGGGGACAGACCAGCCCACAAGGGGGCTGGTGCGCCCCTTCCCTTGGTTGGCTGGCCCTAGGGGAAGGAAAGGGGAGGGGTGGCCCCTCCTGCCTTTCCCTCCTCAGGAGAGAAAGGAAAGGGGGGTGCCACCTCCTCCTTCCTTCCTCCCGCACTCCAAATAAGGAAGGGGGCACCAATTGGGGGAAGACCCCAAGTAGGATTCGACCTACTTGGGGGTGCCTCCTGGCTTCTCCCTCCACCCCCTCCCACCTATATATATGTGGGAGGGGGCGCCTAGCACAAGACACAACATTGTCTTAGCCGTGTGCGGCGCCCCCCTCCACCGTTTACACCCGCTGTCATATTTTCGTAGTGCTTAGGCAAAGCCCTGCGGAGATAACTTCACCATCACCGTCACCACACCGTCGTGCTACCGGAACTCATTCACTACCTCTCCGTCTTGCTGGATCGAGAAGGCGATGGACGTCACCGAGCTGAACGTGTGTTGAACACGGAGGTGCCGTACGTTCGGTACTCGATCGGTTGGATCACGAAGAAAGTTCGACTACATCAACCGCGTTGTCAAACGCTTCCACTTACAGTCTACGAGGGTACGTAGACACACTCTCCCCTCTTGTTGCTATGCATCTCCTTGATAGATCTTGTGTGTGCGTAGAATTTTTTTTGTTTTCCATGCAACGTTTCCCAACATTTCCCAACCTTACATGTCCACGCAGATGAGACTGGTTCCACCGACTGACATGCAACTAGTTTTGCATAAAAGGTGGCTGGCGGGTGTCTGTTTCTCCTACTTTAGTTGAATCGAATTTAACTATGGCCGGTCCTTGAAGAAGGTTAAAACAGAAAAGTTGATGAATCACTATTGTGGTTTTTGCGTAGTTAAGAATGGTTCTTACTAGAAGCCCGTAGCAGCCACGTAAAACTTGCAACAACAAAGTAGAGGACGTCTAACTTGTTTTTGCAGGGCATGTTGTGATGTGATATGGTCAAGATATGATGTGTTATATGTTGATGTATGAGATGATCATGTTTTGTAATGTCGACAACCGGCAGGAGCCTTAGGGTTGTCTCTTTATTGTATGAAGTGCAAGCGCCATGTAATTGCTTTACTTTATCACTATGCGTTAGCGATAGTTGTAGAAGCAATAGTTGGCGTGACGACCTCGACGTAATGGCGCTACGATGGAGATCAAGGTGTCGAGCCGGTGACGATGGAGATCATGACGATGCTTTGGAGATGGAGATCAAAAGCACAAGATGATGATGGCCATATCATGTCACATACTTTGATTGCATGTGATGTTTATCCTTTATGCATCTTATTTTGCTTAGAACGGCGGTAGCATTATAAGATGATCCCTTCACTAAATTTCAAGATAAAAGTGTTCTCCCTGAGTATGCACCATTGCCAAAGTTCGTCGTTTCGAAGCACCACGTGATGATCGGGTGTGATAGACTCTACGATCACATACAACGGGTGTAAGAAAGTTTTGCACATGCAGAATACTTGGATCAAACTTGACGAGCCTAGCATGCACATACATGGTCTCGGAACACTGGAGACCGAAAGGTCGAACATGAGTCATATAGTAGATATGATCAACATAGGGATGTTCACCATTGATGAGTACCCCATTTCACGTGATGATCGGACATGACTTAGTTTATTTGGATCACGTATCACTTAGATGACTTGAGGGGTGTATATTTAAGTGGGAGTTCATTAGTAATTTGATTAATTGAACTTAATTTATCATGAACTTAGTCTTAATAGTTTTGCATATCTATGTTGTAGATCTATAGCTCGCGATATAGCTCCCCTATTTTTGATATGTTCCTAGAGAAAACTAAGTTGAAAGATGATAGTAGCAAGGATGCAGACTGGGTCCGTGATCTGATGATTATCCTCATTGCCGCACAGAAGAATTATGTCCTGGATGCAGCGCTAGGTGACAGACCTGTTGTAGGAGAAGGTGCAGACATTATGAACGTTTGGCAAGCTCGATATGATGACTACTTGATATTTTAGTGTGCCATGCTTTACGACTTAGAACCGGGACTTCGAAAATGTTTTGAATGCCACGGAGCATATGAGATGTTCCAAGAGCTGAAATTGGTATTTCAGACTCATGCCCGTGTCGAGAGGTATGAGACCTCTGACAAGTACTTTGCCTACAAGATGGAGGAGAATAGCTCAGCCAGTGAGCATGTGCTCAGAATGTCTGAATACTACAATCGCTTGAATCAAGTGGGAGTTAATCTTCCAGATAAGATAGTGATTGACAGAGTTCTTTAGTCACTATCACCAAGCTACTAGAACTTCGTGATGAACTATAATATGCAAGGGATGGCGAAAACGATTCCCGAACTCTTCGCGATGCCAAAAACGGCGAAGGTAGAGATCAAGAAAGAGCATCAAGTGTTGATGGTTTAACAAGACCACTAGTTTCAAGAAAAAGGGCAAGGGAAAGAAAGGGAACTTCAAGAAGAATGGCAAGCAAGTTGCCGCTCCCATGAAGAAGCCCAAAACTGGACCCAAGCCTGAAACTGAGTGCTTTTACTTCAAAGGAAATGGTCACTGGAAGCGGAACTGCCCCAAATACTTGGCGGATAAGTGATGACCCACAAGTATATGGGATCAATCATAGCTCTTTTTGATAAGTAAGAGTGTCAAACCAATGAGGAGCAGAAGGAAATGACAAGTGGTTTTTAGCAAGGTAATGTCTGCAAGTGCTGAAATTGTAAGTAACAGAGTAGTTTGATAGCAAGATAATTTGCAACGAGATAGTAACGATAGTAGTAAAAAAGTGTAGCAAGGTAGCCCAATCCTTTTGAGGCAAAGGACATGCCAAAACGGTCTCTTATAATAAGCAAAGCATTCTTGAGGGTACACGGGAATTTCATCTAGTCACTTTCATCATGTTGGTTCGATTTGTGTTCGCTACTTTGATAATTTGATATGTGGGTGGACCAGTGGTTAGGTGCTGTTCCTACTTGAACAAACCTCCTACTTATGATTAACCCCCTCGCAAGCATCTGCAACTACGAGAAAAGTATTAAGAATAAATTCTAACCATCGCATTAAACTTTTGGATCCAATCGGTCCCTTACGGAATAGCGCATAAACTAGGGTTTAAGCTCCCGTCACTCTCGCAACCCATCATCTAATAACTACTCCATAATGCATTTCCTTAGTCCCAAATATGGTGAAGTGTCATGTAGTCGTCGTTCACATGACACCACTAAGGGAATCACAACATACATACTATCAAAATATCGAACACACATCAAGTTCACATGATTACTTGCAACATGATTTCTCCCGTGACCTTAAGAACAAAAGTAACTACTCACAAATGATAATCATGCTCAAGATCAGAGGGGTATTAAATAGCATATTGGATCTGAACATACAATCTTCCACCAAATAAACCATATAGTAATCAACTACAAGATGTAATCAACACTACTAGTCACCCACAAGCAGCAATCTATAGTTCCGGTATAAAGATTGAACACAAGAGATGAACTAGGGTTTGAGATGAGATGGTGCTGTTGAAGATGTTGATGGAGATTGCCCTCCCCAAGATGGGAGAGTTGTTGGTGATGATGATGACGATGATTTCCCCCTTCAGGAGGGAAGTTCCCCTGGCGGAATCGCTCCGCCGGAGGGCAAAAGTGCTCCTGCCCAAGTTCCGCCTCGAGATGGCGGCGCTCCGTCCCTAAAGTCCTCTCCTTATTTTTTCTAGGTCAAAATGACTTCTATACCAGAAGATAGGCACCGGAGGTGGGCCGAGGGGAGCACAACCCACCAGGGCGCGCCTGGGCTCCCTAGCGCGCCCAGGTGGGTTGTGCCCACCGGGTGGGCCCCCTCTGGTACTTATTGGCTCCAATATTTCTTATATATTCCATAAAAATTCCTCGGGAAGTTTTAGCTTGTTTGGAGTTGTGCAGAATAGGTGGCCTGACATAGTTTTTCCAGGTCCAGATTTCCAGCTGCCGGAATTCTCCCTCATTGTGTGCATATTATGAGACAGAAGGCATTAGAATTACTCCAAAAAACATTATATGCATAAAAACAACATAAATAACAGTAGGTAAACACGATGCAAAATGGACGTATCAACTCCCCCAAGCTTAGACCTCGCTTGTCCTCAAGCAAAAACCGAAATCGAAAAACATATCCACATGCTTAGAAAGAGAGGTGTCGATAAAAACAAAATACGGACATAGAAGCATCATGTGAATTATTATAACATCAACAAACTTTAGCATAAAACTTTTATCATAGACTTCTCATGAATAAGTAACAATTCATCACACTATCGAAGTATAAAGCATAAAATCTATTAGAAACCAACAAACTATGTTCTCAGTCAACTTTGCAACTACAATTCATCATCTTTTCAGGAAGGGTCACATATCGGAGCCTTTAGGCAAGTCCACATACTCAACCATCATATAGTCTTCTATGATTGCTAACACTCACCACATACACATGAGCAAAACATTTCAACCGGACACATAGAAAGATAGGGGCTTATAGTTTCGCCTCCCAACGTATTCACCTCAAGGGTGATGTCAACAGTAATAACTCATGCTACCCATATTCAACTGGACATATGTGCCTAGATCTTTCCTCACCACATGATGCTTGCCAAAGGAGAAAAATAAAATGGAATAGAGAGAAAAACTTTGACTCTTGCATAAAAGTAAATACATAAAAGTAAAAGATAGGCCCTTCACAGAGGGAAGCAGAGGTTGCCATGCGCTTATTTGTTTGTATGCTCAACCCCTTAGTGCAAAAGAACATCACGTTATATTCCCCCTTACGATAGCAACCTTTATTATGCAGTCTGTCGCTTTTATTTTTTGCTATCACAAGTTCATACAATGCTCAATTTTCTCTTACACTAAATGATCTAACACTTTTAGAAGCAATTTTTATTGCCTTTTTGCACCGATGACAACTTACTTGAGGGATCTTGCTCAATCCCTAGGTAGGTATGGTGGACTCTTGAAAATAAGATTCGGGTTTAAGGGTTTTTGGATGCACAAGTAGTATCTCTACTTGGTGCGGAATTTTTGGCTTGCAAAGATAGGGGGCAAGCACCACATGTTGAAGGATCTTTGACAATATAACTTATATGTGAATATGAACAAACATAAATCATTAGGTTGTCTTCTTTGTCCAATGTCAACAATTTTGGCATATAATATTTTGATGGGGGCTAACAATCACAAATGATTTCCAGGATAGTGTATTTATATGTGAATCTTCTCTTCCCTTATTAATTCTTTCATGAGTTGCATCATTGACCAATGTTATGTTTGTCAATCTTTAATAAGATTTTCTACTTATACTTTTCCTTATGTGGTGTCATCACCTACCATAAGATTAGCATATGATCTTTTTCTTTTTCATTTATTTCCTTTCTTTTTATTGCAACATGAAAGTAAAGAAAGCAAAAACTCAAACTAAACTTTAATATATATCCCGCACACGATTACAAGGATAGATCACTAAGCAAACTCTCGAAAAGAAAGGATCAAACTAAACTTTTATTCATCTAAAGCAAAAAGATAACTATGGATCAAACTAAGATAAGTAAAGGCAAAAGATAGTGGGAGTGATACGACACCGGGGCACCTCCCCCAAGCTTGGCGGAAGCCAAGGGGAGTGCCCATACCTGATACTCAATTTTCTTTTGGTGATGAAGAAGGTGGTGGTGATGAACTAGAGGTCTTGTCCTCGAGTTTCCATGGCAGAGGTCCACCATCATAAGAGGAGGAGTGAGTCTCACGGGTCCTGCAACTGGCAGCCAAACTCATACCTTTAAACCTTGCCTCATATTCAAAGACTTGGTTTTGGAGATCGTAGATCTGGCTTTGGAGGAAGTTGATTTTCTCGTTGAGGGTGAAGACGATGTCCTTCATGGACTTGCCATCCACCTTGAGATCACGAGTAAGGTCCGTGATCATAAGGTGATTGGCATTGAGTCCACGCTCCACCATCCCCTTGCACCAGAAGACCTCCTGCTCCATAGCTTCAAGCCTGGCCTCCACGATTCCCGTCCCCTTGGGACCTTGCACATCGCGGATGTGAAGCACCCCCTCATGCATCTGGATGACTTGAGGGTGCTGCACCACCTCTCGCAAATATGGGTTGATGATGTTCTTGAAGAACTTGTCCATGGAGGAGCTTGAAGCGGCCATGGTAGATGGGATCTCACAGAAAATAGATTCGGGGGGTATATAAAGATTTTTTATCTTGGGAGACAAGCAAACGGTAGAAAAACGGAGTCCGGAAGGTACCCGAGGTGGGCACAACCCAGCACCTGGCGCTGGTGTCTTGTGCCCACCAGGGTCACTTTCCCGGTAGTTTCTTATTTGCCTAATTTTTCTTATTTTCCAAAACTGTCAAAAACATTTTTGCGGATTTTTTGGAGTCCATTTACTTACCGTATCACGTACCTCCCTTTTTTCATGATTCTAGAGTGTTCCGGAAGGTCTCTTTTATGTGTTCTTCCGGTGTCAAAGTTTGGATAATATTACTTTCAACATTAATGGGCGTACCTGAGATATAATGTTTTATTCGTTGCCCATTAACAACCTTCGGGTTAGTACCTTTGGCATTATTTATTTTGATAGCTCCAAACCGATAAACCTCCTCGATAACATAGGGTCCTTCCCATTTGGAGAGGAGTTATCCTGCAAAGAATCTAAAACGAGAGTTGTACAAAACAAAATATTCTCCAACTACGAACTAACGCTTTTGGATTCTTTTATCATGCCATCTTTTAACTTTCTCTTTAAATAACTTGGCATTTTCATAAGCTTGGGTTCTCCATTCATCTAAGGAGCTAATATCAAATAACCTCTTTTCACCGGCAAGTTTGAAATCATAGTTGAGTTCTTTGATTGCCCGATATGCTTTATGTTCCAACTCAAGAGCCAAATGACAAGCTTTTCCATAAACCATTTTATAGGGAGACATACCCATAGCATTTTTGTATGTTGTTCTATAAGCCCAAAGTGCATCATCTAATTTCTTAGACCAATTCTTTCGGGACCTATTGACAGTCTTTTGCAAAATTAATTTTATTTCTCTATTGCTAAGTTCAACTTGACCACTAGACTGAGGATGATAGGGTGATGCAATTCTATGGTTAACATCATACTTGGCAAGTATTTTACGGAAAGCACCATGAATAAAGTGTGAACCACCATCAGTCATTAAATATCTAGGGACTCCAAACCTTGGGAAAATAACTTCCTTAAGCATTTTAATAGAGGTGTTGTGATCAGCACTACTAGTTGGAATAGCTTCTACCCACTTAATAACATATTCAACAACAACCAAAATATGTGTATACCAATTAGAGGAAGGAAAAGGTCCCATATAATCAAATCCCCAAACATCAAATGGTTCAACAGCAAGTGAATAATTCATAGGAATTTCTTGACGCTTACCGATATTACCTATTCTTTGACATTCATCACAAGATAAGACGAACTTACGAGCATCCTTGAAGAGAGTAGACCAATAAAATCCAGATTGCAATACTTTGTGAGCAGTTATGTCTCCCGCATGATGTCCTCCATAAGCTTTGGAGTGACATTTCCGTAGGTTTTGTCCCTGTTCATGCTCAGGTACACAATGTCTAATAATACAATCTACTCCTTTATAAAGATGTGGGTCATCCCAAAAGTAATGTCTTAAATCACAGAAGAATTTTTTCTTTTGTTGGTATGTAAAGCTAGGTGGTAAATATTTAGCAACAATGTAATTATTATAGTCAGCATACCAAAGAGTGTTATGGGAAACATTTATTGCAGCTAACTGCTCATCAGGAAAACTATCATCAATAGGTAGTGGGTCATCAAGAACATTTTCAAGCCTAGACAAGTTATCAGCTACGGGGTTCTCATCTCCTTTTCTATCAGTGATACGTAAATCAAATTCTTGTAGCAAGAGAACCCATCGAATAAGTCTAGGTTTAGCATCTTTCTTTTCCATAAGATATTTTATAGCAGCATGATCGGTGTGAACAATAACTTTTGAATCAACAATGTAAGATCTAAATTTATCACAAGCAAACACCACTGCTAGGAATTCTTTTCCAGTAGTAGCATAATTTCGTTGAGCACTGTCTAGAGTTTTACTAGCATAATGAATAACATTCAGTTTCTTATCAACTCTTTGTCCTAGAACAGCACCAATGGCATAATCACTAGCATCACACATAATTTCAAAAGGCAAGTTCCAATCAGGTGGTTGAATAATATGTGCAGAAATTAAGGCTTTCTTGAGTGTTTCAAAGGCTTCTAAACAATCATCATAAAAAACAAAAGGAACATCCTTTTGCAAAAGATTTGTAAGGGGCCTAGAAATTTTAGAAAAGTCTTTGATAAATCTTCTATAGAAACCAGCATGACCCAGGAAAATACGAATACCTTTGATATCTTTAGGACATGGCATTTTCTCAATTGCATCAACCTTAGCTTTGTCCACCTCAATACCTCTTTCAGAAATTTTATGGCCCAAAACAATACCTTCATTAACCATCAAGTGGCACTTTTCCTTAAGACAAGATTTGTTTGCTCGCATTGCAAAACTCGATCAAGATTGCTTAAACAATCATCAAAAGACTTCCCATAAACAGAGAAGTCATCCATGAAAACCTCAACAATCTTTTCACAAAAGTCCGAGAATATAGCAGTCATACATCTTTGAAAGGTAGCAGGTGCATTCCATAAACCGAAAGGCATACGTCTATAAGTATAAGTTCCAAAGGGACAAGTAAAGGTGATCTTTTCTTGATCAGGTTGAGAAACAGGTATTTGTCAAAAACCAGAATATCCATCAAGGAAGCAAAAATGTGTGTGCTTAGATAACCTTTCTAACATTTGATCAATAAAAGGTAGAGGGTAATGATCTTTTCTAGTTGCTTTGTTTAATTTTCTAAAATCAATTACCAATCTATAGCCTGTAATAATTCTTTGCGAAATAAGTTCATACTTATCATTAGGAACAACAGTAATACCTCCTTCTTAGGGACACAATGAACATGACTTACCCATCTACTATCAGCTATAGGATAGATTATACCTGCTTCCAGAAGTTTTAATATTTCCGTTCTTACCACTTCTTTCATCTTCGGATTTAACCGACATTCGTGATCAATAACGGGTTTAGCATCAGGTTCCATATTAATCTTGTGCTGACATAGAGTGGGACTGCTACCCTTTAAATCATCAAGAGTATATCCAATAGCAGCTCGGTGCTTCCTTAGAACTTTCAATAATCTTTCTTCTTCATGTTCTGAAAGGTTAGCACTAATAATAACATGATATATCTTCTTCTCATCAAGATAAGCATATTTCGAAGTGTCTGGCAATTGTTTTAATTCAAACACAAGATCACCTTTAGGTGTAGGAGGACCTCCTAGAGTTTCAATAGGCAAATTGTGTTTAAGAAGAGGACGTTGTTCAAAGAAAATCTGATTATTTCATTTCTTTCATACATATGTAAATCGTTTTCATGGTCTAGCAAATATTGTTCTAGAGGATCAGTAGGAGGCACCGCAATAGAAGCAAGACCAATTATTTCATCCTTACTAGGCAATTTTTTATGAGGTTTTCTACTAAACTTGGAAAAATTAAACTCATGAGACTCATCACCAAAACTAACACCGACAGTTTGTTTCTCACAATCTATTTTAGCATTAACTGTGTTTAAGAAAGGTCTACCAAAGATAATGGGACAAAAATCATCTTGTGGGGAACCAAGAACAAGAAAATCAGTAGGGTATTTTATTTTCCCACACAAGACTTCAACATCTCTAACAATCCCAAGTGGTGTGATGGTGTCTCTATTAGCAAGTTTAATAGTAGCATCTATTTCTTCTATTTTAGCGGGTGCTATGTCATTCATAATTTCTTGATATAAGTTAAAGGGAATAGCACTCACGCTAGCACCTATGTCGCATAAACCATGATAACAGTGATCTCCTATTTTAACTAAGACAACGGGCATGCCAACAACGGGTCTATGATTATCCGTTTTATCGGGTTTCGCAATTCTAGTAGCTTCATTACAGAAGTAAATAACATGCCCATCTATATTTTGTTCCACGAGATCCTTAACCATAGCAACACTAGGCTCTACTTTAATTTGTTCATTAGGTTTAGGTGTTCTAATATAACTTTTGTTGACCACAGTTGAAACTTTAGCATGTTCCTTCATCCTAACAGGGAAAGGTGGTTTCCCAATATAAGCAGTAGGAACAGCTGGATCAACATTATAAAGTATAGTTTCCTCTTTAGCTAGTACCGATTCTTTAATTTCTTCTTTAATAGGTGGGCGATATTTAAACCACTTCTCTTTAGGGAGATCAACATGAGTAGCAAATGATTCATAAAAAGGGGGCTACTATCTCATAGTCAAGTCCATATTTAGTGCTAAACTTTAGAAAAGCATCGGTATTCATAAAAGATTTAACACAATCATACTTAAGCTTAATACCTGACTCTTTACCTTCGTCGAGTTCCCAATCTTCATAGTTGCGTTTAATTCTTTCCAAAAGATCCCACCGGAATTCAATAGTCTTCTTTATAAAAGAACCAGCACAAGAAGTATCAAGCATGGATCAATCATTATGAGAAAGCCGAGCATAAAAATTCTGGATAATAATTGATCTTGAGAGCTCATGATTGGGGCATGAATATAACATTGACTTAAGCCTCCCCCAAGCTAGAGCGATACTTTCTCCTTCACGAGGCACAAAATTATATATGTAATTCCGATCACGATGAACTAGATGCATAGGATTTTTTTGGTGAAACTCCAATTTCAATCGATTCCAATTCCAAGATCCAATATCATCGCATAGCCTATACCATGCCAATGCTTTTCCCTTCAAAATTTAAGGGAAAACCTTCTTCTTAACTTCATCTCCGGGTAAACCTGCAAGCTTAAACAATCCACAAATTTATTCCACATATATCAAGTGCATATCAGGATGTTCAGTTCCATCTCCTGCATAAGGATTAGCTAGCAGTTGTTCTATCATACCCGAAGGAATTTCATATTCAATATTTTCAGTAGGTGCAGTAGGTTGAGGGGTAACTAATTGTGGTTTCGGTCAAGGTGAAGATACCCCGAACAAACCCCTCAAAGGATTGTTTTCCATAGTGACAAGTGACAATAAATTTCAGCACACTATATAAATGTTTTCTTACCGAATTCCACTTACCAAAGGTGCTTCACTCCCCGGCAACGGCGCCAGAAAATAGCCTTGATGACCCACAAGTATATGGGATCAATTATAGCTTTTTTTGATAAGTAAGAGTGTCAAACCCAATGAGGAGCAGAAGGAAATGACAAGTGGTTTTCAGCAAGGTAATGTCTGCAAGTGCTGAAATTGTAAGTAACACAGTAGTTTGATAGCAAGATAATTTGTAACGAGATAGTAACGATAGTAGTAACAAAAGAGCAGCAAGGTAGCCCAATCCTTTTGAGGCAAAGGACAGGCCAAAACGGTCTCTTATAATAAGCAAAGCGTTCTTGAGGGTACACGGGAATTTCATCTAGTCACTTTCATCATGTTGGTTCGATTCATGTTCGCTACTTTGATAATTTGATATGTGGGTGCACCGGTGCTGTTCCTACTTGAACAAACCTCCTACTTATGATTAACCCCCTCGCAAGCATCCGCAACTATGAGAAAAGTATTAAGAATAAATTCTAACCATAGGATTAAACGTTTGGATCCCATAGGTCCCTTACGGAATAGCGCATAAACTAGGGTTTAAGCTTCTGTCACTCTCACAACCCATCATCTAATAACTACTCAACAATGCACTCCCTTAGGCCCAAATATGGTGAAGTGTCATGTAGTCGACGTTCACATGACACCACTAAGGGAATCACAACATACATACTATCAAAATATCGAACACACATCAAGTTCACATGATTACTTGCAACATGATTTCTCCCGTGACCTCAAGAACAAAAGTAACTACTTACAAATGATAATCATGCTCAAGATCAGAGGGGTATTAAATAGCATATTGGATCTAAACGTATAATCTTCCACCAAATAAACCATATAGTAATCAAGTACAAGATGTAATCAAAACTACTAGTCACCCACAAGCACCAATCTGTAGTTCTGGTACAAAGATTGAACACAAGAGATGAGCTAGGGTTTGAGATGAGATGGTGCTG